>VYZX01033421.1:46915-111240 GCA_013401335.1 Brachypteracias leptosomus | reverse complement strand
GGGGAGGGAGCTGCATCTTGGGCAGATTGTGTAGAAGAGTTCTGCATAAGGAGTGGGCAGAAGAAGTCCCCACCGCACACTTCAAAGGGCTCCTCCTCTGGTTTGTGAATATCTTTCTGAAGGGGAATAGAGAACAATGCTGCTGCCACAAACAGAAATTCCCCCAGTGATAATAAAGGTCCTTAAGCCCCCAGTGTATTAATTACTGTAAAGAAAAAGCAAATGATGCATTTATTTTCTTTTTAATTCCATTTAGGAAAGCCTACCAAAATGATGGTTTAAAGGGGTTCCTTTGAGTGCTGTGGACTGTCCTATCTTCAGTGCTTTAGCTTTAGCTTTTTCAAACCTTTTTTAGGTTAAATCCAGTGAGCCTGAATCTGTCTCATGACATGCAAGTGGAGACAAATAGAGCAATTACAAACACATACATGTGGGTTTTAAATAGATGCAGTTCGCTGGTGCGTAAGAAGCAAGAGGCTGAGGTGTGAAGCTCAGGCTGTGAGTTTTTTCAGTAGAAACTGTGTTTTTAATTTCTCACCCAGCAGCTTGGCATTCTCTGAATGTTGAAGGTCTTCTGCACTGGCCATACAAAGGAGAACGTTGTCTGTGCCCACCCAGGAGCTCACAGGGAAAGGTCACTGGGATTGAGGTGGATCTCTGGTTTTTCAAGTCAGAGCAGGGGGAATTGGGGAAGGCAAGTGATTCTCCTAATCGAGGCTGAGTCACTGGCCTGTTCCCAAGGTGGTTCAACCAACGCTGTCCTTTACCCAAAGGGGTCTTACCAGTACAGTCCAGTCTCAGAGTTACTGGAGCCTGCAGGGCCCCGTTGTCCCTCTGAGGCGCGTTCTGACGTGTCTGACTAGAACAGCGAGTGCTGCCGTGTGAGTTGTCTTCCCATTGGATTCAGATTGGAAATTAGAAGAAAATTCTTTACCCTGAGGGTGGTGAGACACTGGCACAGGTTGCCCAGGGAAGCTGTGGATGCTCCATCACTGGAGGTGTTCAAGGCCAGGTTGGATGGGGCTTTGAGCAACCTGGTCTAGTGGGAGGTGTCCTCATGGCAGGGGGTTGGAACTAGATGGTATTTGAGGTCCCTTCCAACCCAAACCATTCTCTGATTCCATGAAATAGATCCATGTCTCTTCAATGAAATGATTTCTTGGCCTTTAAACTAATGTAGACATATTTACATGATTTGATGTTCACTTTTTTTCCTTAATTTTCTATTACCATGAATGAGATGTATGTAGGTCTGCAGAACATTTCCTTCCCATACATAGTGTGTTTGTTCAGGATTATTTACTGAGTGATAGGCTTCCTGTGGGACAGGGAATCGTGAGGTGATCAACTTCTCCAAAGCTGGCCCAGGTAATTAATTGTGCTAGACAGCAGCACCTGGTTAATCACTTGGTGCCTTTTATTGTAGCAATGACAGAAGATGACAAAGAGTAGGTTCCATAATCCACGTGGATGATGCAGTGGTGGGATGGGGGCTCCCTGGGGGGGAAATTAACAGACAGACCAGTGGTATAAAATACTCTTGCAGTTGTAAGTGCCTGGGTATGCAGAGTGATTTGGGTTGGAAGTTGCAAGAAGAAAACCTGATCTATGTTCTTTTTTGGTTGACAGCATCTTCCTCCTGCTCGATGGGTTTTACAGTTTGTGTCTTGGGCAAGGCACAGGTGATTAAGAGAAAAAAAAAAAAGAAGAGATTGAAAGGACTTTCCAGTCCTTAACATGGCATCATTTTCTACTTCTTCATAGTGTTGTGGCTTTCTGCAGGAGGTCCAAAGGCCCAGACATTTCCTTCTCCTAATTTTGGAAGCTGTGCTTAGATTGGGGGAGCTAAGTTATTCTTTTATATCGATTGATGGGGTCGAGCTCTTAAGATAATCCCCACTAACCAGTACCCGTGGTTTGTGTATTGCGTATCCACTACTTGCTGCAAATTATTTTTAATCTCTGTGGAGGATGTCCCTGCTTATGGTAGCGGGGTTGGACTAGGTGACCTTTAGAGATCCCTTCCAAGCCAATACATTCTGTGATCTCTCAGGAATCATGCAGAGCTAGTGCTGATGTCTCCAGTACAGCTTTGCTTTACCATCATACTCCAGTCAATGTCCCCAGGAATCTACTGGGGCTCCCTGTGGGGTGAGACATGAATTCCTTGTAGGTAAGACTGGCAGCTTGTTTTTTTAGGGATAACTTTGAGCAATCAATAAATTGGAGGGAACCACAATCTCCTGGAGTGTAAGGTGGCAGAGAGGCTAAATTTCTTGAGTTAGTTACCGGAATGACTCTACCCCAGTGGCTCAATGGTGGCACCTTTGGTTTCTGGGTCAAATCATCATATATATGCAGAGTGAGCAGGAGGAATCTGCCCGCATGGTTTTTGTGTGTGTGTGTTTACAGTCTGTCTCCTTAATGAATTTATATCCTTGGAAGAACTGCGTCCAAATTGGATGAGGCAGGATTATGTGACCTAGATGTTCTCCACTACTGCATCGTGAAGTGGTCAAGAGTTGGAGGGTTTGGGTTTGACTCAAATGAGTCAGATGGCCCCGTGACCTAGAAGAAAAGTGCATCTTTCTAGGGAGGATGTTAATCCTATTGCGTGTTGTAGGGTGAAAAAAAAGCACCCTGAGTTGGTTTCATTTTATCAGATGCTGCACTAGCAACACAGATTACTTTTTTCCCTCCACATCTGCTGTTCTTTAGGCTTGTCAAGCAGAGCTGAAAGCAAAAATAATGGAAAAGTAGTAAAATCAGATGCTTTAAAACATTCTTGTGAAAAGTCAGAGTCACTGAGGAGCAAAAAGAAATATAAGAATAGATTTCAGAGAGAACATGTTTTTCCATTTATTGTTTTAAAGAATGTTTGGCAGAAAGATGCGAATTTGAAAATATCTGATTGTTACCAAATCTCAAAATATCTCATTGTAACATTGGGTTGCAGAAAGTAATCTCAAGTGGAATATGTTGTCCATTGCTAGATATAGATTTCCTTCTTTGTTCTGATTTCAGAAAAGAAAATAGATCAGTGGAATGGGCTGCCCAGAGAGGTGGTGGAGGCCCCATCCCTGGAGACATTCAAGGCTCAGGCTTGATGGGGCTCTCAGCAGCCTGACCTAGGATGAGATGTCCCTACTTGCGTAGGGAGATTGGACAAGATGACCTCTAGAGGTCCCTTCCAGCCCGAAACATTCCATGATTCTATGAAATCTTATTCCTCTAAAGGACCTTTCTCTCTGAGTAGCGCTGATAGAAATTTAGTTTATTCCTCACTGGGTAGGAGTCCCCAAGCCAGTTCTGTTAGTGAGTGAGAGCAGGAGAAAGGCTGAGAACACTGATCTTCAGTTACCCATCTCCTGTGCTTCACGTTTGGGTTTCTAGGCACTACGTCCAGAAAGAGAATTTTTAATCTGCTGTTTGATTGCAGTCAATGCTGGGGTGAGTTGACCCCCCGTGTCCCTGGATCTTGGCTCTCCACCTGCGGAACTCAAGCCCTTGTAGGCACTTTCTGATGCTGCAGTTCCCATTCATCTTTCTTTGTCAGCATATTTGGGAAGAGGCTGGGAGGCAACAGAAAAAGAACATCCTCTTTTTAGACAAAAATAACTTTTATTCATGAGAGATTTTAAGATATCTCTTTGAACAGCTACTGCTGACTGGATTTTTTTTTTTTTTTTCTCCTCCTTTTTTTTTATTCCCTCTCCAGCCCTTGGAACTGCTCTTTTAGTTTGGAAAGGAAAATCCTGAAAAATGGCTCAGCTGGCTATTCATCTCCCTGGAAAACTGAACTAGATGGTTTTGTTCTGCTTCACATGCTGCTTATTAGCTGGTTTCATGTAGAGTGTGTACGGTGAGATTGGTGGGGAGGTAGATGAGCTCTTTAGATGGCTTCTTACAGCCTCTTTGCCAGAGGCAAATCCTCATTTCTGCCTTGCCTTGAAGATACCTGAGGTTGAGGCAGTGAATTCTGCTCCTCATCCTTCTCAGGATGTTCCTCAGGGTCTGCAGCACCACTTTAATTTATTGCTGTGGCAAGAAATTCTGGTGTTACTTTGCTTTGCTTTCAAGGGGGCTTCTAAGCTACTCTAAGTGTAACTCTGAGTGTAACTGGGGCAAAGGCACTGGTACCAGAGCATACTGGGGAAGACTGGAGATGTTCAAGGCTTGTATCTGTAAAGGGTAGAAGCAAGCTGGGGGAGATGGAAAAATGCAGCCTCTCCCAAGGAAGTGCAGGTGTGCAACCTCCAGTTAAGAACAGGGGAAAGATTGTGACTCCTGGACCATTTTTCATGCTTTTCACCACGGGAACTTTTCACAATGGCCTTTACTGCCTGTCCAGGCTTTTGTTGTTTAGGTGCTTTGGTAGAGAAACCACTGAGCTTGGTAGGTTGGCCAAGAGGTGCTGCTGAGAGCTGCTGGAGTCTGTTAGCTGGGTTTCCCTTCCAACCAGCGTGGTTGCCTTCAACTGCATGGAAAAGTATTTAGCAGTGCTGGTATGGCATGATGCACAGATCAAATGGAGCTCACCAAAGTCACATGAATTTCTGGCAGTCATTTGTGGTGCCTAACAAGTAGGAGGACATTGCCAGAGATTTAGCTGTATTTTTTTCTTTCCTTTTTCATATGTTAAACTGGCTGAAATCAGAGAATTGATGAAGGATTTGATGGTATCCAGAAGAGTGAACTGATTCAGGCCTGACATTGCTTTTGGGGGTAACCTCCATCTGCAGACTTGCTTAAAAGTGGAAAGTTCAACTCTTTTTTAATTTTATTTTTTTTTAAAGGTGCTTTTATGTTTGCTTGCAAACATGGAGTCCCCATCCCTGGAGAGGTTCAACAAAGGGGTAGATGTGGTGCTTTGGGGCATGGTCTAGGGGTCAGGGAGATGTTGGATGAAGGTTGGACTTGATCCTAGAGGTCTTTTTCAACCTAAATGATTCTATGATTCTATGAAATGCTGTTCATCATGTGGGATTGTTTGTTGTCTCAGCAAAAGCAGATGGATCCTTCCCCAAACCTTTCCACAGAATGAAACCAGTGATAATGATGCAAGGATGTCTCACACACCTTTCTTGGTGTTGTACATTGAACATGAGGATCACTGGGAGGGAAGAGGGCAAGCTATGGTGCTGTAGATAGTCGTGGAATAGAATCATAGAAACGTTTTGGTTGGAAGAGACCTTCGAGGTCATCAAGCCCAACTGTTTAACCCAGCACTGCCAGGTCACCACCAAACCTTGTCCCTCAGCACCACATCTCTACAGCTTTTAACCCCTCTAGGGATGAATAGGTTCAGTGCTCTTCTGCAAACTTGCATAACCCTGACTGGAGTGATTGGGAGTTATTCTTGCTTTACACTGGTATAATTCATGGCATATTTTGGCCCTTATCACCTCCTGTTTGATTGCAGCTCTGGTGGAAATCCCACTGAACTGCTTAAGGGTCAGTGGCCTTTGGAGCTGTGTTTGCAGGCTGGTTGAGATGGGATGTGTGTGTTGCTGTAGAGCCTCCTTCAGCCACTCAAAAATGGTGAAATCTTATTTTTTCATCTGGTCAGAGTTGGGCTTGGCATGATATTTGGCTGTCATAGAAACTAACATGAGCCCCTGTGTAGCAGAGTAGTTTTTGTTTGCATAATCTGATGGGGTTTGATTTGCGTAATCTTTTCTGCATGTGCACACACTCCATATCCTTCACAGAAAGCTTAGAGCTTGACTGTCTCCAGTAGAGGGATCCCAGTTATTAACTGGCAGTGCCTTTCTGCTCTGCAGACTGAGACGTATTTCCCTGGGATTTTTTTAAAATTCTGAAGAAGCTTAAAATTAATCTGCAGACTGAGCAGTAGGAAGCACAGGTCTAAGAGTGGGTTTCCTATTCTGTAAGTGAATGGAATCAGAGAATGGTTTGGGTTGGAAAGGACCTCCAAAGGTCATCTAGTCCAACCCCCCTACAAGAAGCAGGGACATCTCAAATTAGGGCAGGTTGCTCAGAGCCACAGCAAGCCTCACCTTGAATGTCTGCAGGGCTGGGGCCTCCACCACCTCTCTGGGCAACCTGTGCCAGTGATCCACCACCCTCATAGTAAAGAACTTTTTCCTAATGTCCAACATTAAAGAACCTTTTATGCACCTCTTAGCACCTTGGCTTCTTCCGTTGGATAAGATCTTTGGAATAGCTTGTTTCCACTCAGGAGATGAGTTCTCACCTTGCCCAGCAGTGTGGTGGTGCTGTCAGTGCTCCTGATGGCCTGCAAAGGGCAGTTGTGGTCCTCCCTCCTTTGTACTGATTTAACTTTCAAGTAGTTCCACTAATTTCAATTGGCCATCTCCTTGTTCTCCTGTTTTAACCAAGATTCTGTATTTTTTCAGTCACAGCTGGTTTATTGACTTGAGCTCATTTGTTTCCCTGCTGTGGCAGTGTCACCAACATAAGTATGTCAGCTGGAAAGAGTCCATCCTTTCATACAGAGCTGGAAACTCTCGTGCTGTTTGGAAAGGAGCTGTTTGCCCTTCTGTTATGACAGGGAAGGACTTCTACTAGGGAAAAGACAGATATATGGTAAAGGACCAAGGATGAGCATGTTTCTGTCATAGTGGGTCACACAACGTGGGTATGGTGTATGTCAGCAGGGAAGGTGGAGCTGTGGCTGGAGGATAGAGGGAGAAGACACGTTTCTGTCTCCTGGTGGTACCTGCTCACACGTTACCCATGCCTTTTTAGGAAATATATGGGGTTTTTTTAAGAAGCAGCTTTAACAAGAAATCACTACAGCAAACAGTCCATCAGTTCAAGCACTCAGAAATGGCAGGGGTGTGATTAGACCTGACTGAGCCATGCCTTGTCTAGTTCTACCTCAGGGATTTTGAAAGAGCAGGAACTTGCTTAAGCAAAGGTATAAATTCTGCAAGCACAGACCCCTATTCTTACTCAGTTTGCTGCCCCACCCTGGTGTCAAGGGGCACTGCACATTCTGCAGGGCACGATGTGTGTCAGGTAAAGGCTAAAATGTGGATTTGGGGAGAATGTATTGCAAGCACAGAGTGGTCAGTGAGGACTGAGGGGTTCTGTGCATCTGCCACCATAGAAGAGCTCAAAATAATAAGTTTGGCAAATTGTCTTTCCTGCTCAGCTTTAAGGAGGAAGAAAAGGAGTCTTTACAAAAACACCTTAGAAGTACTTTTGACATTTTTCCAACCTGAGTACATTAATTGTTAGTATTTCTGTGTGGCAGGTTAATGTTCCCAATGGAAAAAAAACAAAGATTGAGGCCTAGGTTCAGAAAGAGCTTGAGGTGGTTAGGTCCATGTTGACTGGTACACTGAAATGACTGATCCCACAGGATGGTTTCTATAAGGGTGGGAATATAGGTCTTTAGAGTTCCCATCTTGTACCTTAACAGGGTAAATATCCCTATTTGCTACCAGCCATAGCACAGAAAAAGTGCCTCTTATTTAGCACTGGAACAAAACATGGATGAAGCCCCTATGCTCTGGAAAGAACAAAGGAGATAACATTGCCCTGGGTCACTGATGGGGAAACGAGGAGACACAACCCAGCCCAGAGAAGTTTGGGGTTGCTAAACCCTTTTTTCTCTGCTTTAATACATACCTTAGGTGCCGAGGTGCCCATCCTCCTGGGGACAGGCTCCTGGCGTCAGTAAGATTCACTGCTGCTGAGGATCCCCAGCTAATCCTGCTGGCAGAGAGCAGGGGGGGTGGTGAGACACTGGCACAGGTTGCCCAGGGGGGTTGTGGATGCTCCATCCCTGGAGTGTTCAAGGCCAGGTTGGATGGGGCCTTGAGCAACCTGGTGTAGTGGGAGGTGTCCCTGCCATGGCAGGGGGGTTGGAACTAGATGGTCTTTGAGATCCCTTCGAACCCAAACCATTCTATGATTCTCTGTTAGCTTTCTGCCTGTGTGGTGTCCCCCTCGCCATCTCACATGTTCCCAAGGTCCATGCTACCTCCATCCATTCCCTACATGATAATTTACAGAGAGCTCCATGGTGGAAAAATCTTTTTCAAGTCTGAAGCAGCAACAATTTTGAAACGATTGCCTGAAGCTTCCTAGCATCACTTCACAAACAAACAAATAAACCTCTTATAAATACCTACAGGGAAACCAACCAGAACCCTTTAATTACAAAAGCTGCCTCCACACAGTCAAAATCTTTGCCTTGTTTTCCTGTCAGGCCTCGTTTCCACCAAGGCAGCTCTTTCCTAGAGGCCAGTGGGACTGCTGTGATGGAGGAGGAGATAAATACATCTGACAAAGGATGTGAAGGGACAGAGCCCGGCCTTGACATTGACACAGATAATCGAGTTATTGGGAGACTTGGTGGAAAAGTGGACTGCTTCTTGTGAGAGATGTCATCCAGCATTCTGGCTGTGGGAACCATCACTATCCTCTGGCAACATTTAGACTTGCCATTTTTCCCCTTTTAGTTAATGCTCCTAATTCCTTGTGGCACCATTTGCAGCAACTCCAGAGTAGATGTTTAAGGAGAAAAAAGAAACTAAAAAAACCTAGATGTGTTGTGGTGTGTGTCAGCTGGTCACCTTGGGAGAGATCATTGGCAGGTGGGGTCCTGCAAGACATTGTTATTTGTAACGAGAAAAACAATTTATATTCACATATGCTGGTATAGGGTTGCCAGAATTTAACCTTCTCTCTCCACTCTATTAGGAGCACTCAGATACTTTAGCCAGCAGTCAAAATGGAAATCTGGTGTTCCTCTTTGAAAAAAAATAGGGATTTTTGCTCTGAAACTTGGATGCTTTGCATCTAATATGCAGCAAAGTGCAGCTATAAATGTTTGATGTTGTGAGTGGTGCCGTTTGTTAGGGCCTGGTGCTGTATACTGGTAATTACAGGCGTTAATTATAGAGGAGAACTGGATTATGACTTTGGGTGCCCTCATTAGGAGGGGACAGTGTGTAAGTGGTCCTGGGAGGCTTTGTTAATTGGAGAAAACTTGTTTCATAGCATCTTCCTCGCCTTTTTCACCAGGAGGTAGCAATTTACTACTGCATATACAAACACCAAGTGAGACGCTGCTGCTGCAGGTCAGCCCGGCTGCTCAGAGAGAGGAGTGGATGTGAGGAGAAGCTTTCTTGGTTCATTTCCAGCCTTTCTCCATCTTCTGTCCTCCTCACATCTGCTTTCCCGGGTCTGGTTCAGGTAGTCTGTGTGTTCATGCCTTTGGGTGGGTTTGATGTATGGCTTGATATAGGTNGTGATGAAGGTTGGACTTGATGATCCTAGAGGTCCTTTCCAACCTAAATGATTCTGTGATGCTCCGTCAAAGACTCCCTTGCAAGACCTAATATTAACAGAGGGCTTCTTCTGAGGTATCTAGAATACCATATGGCAGCTGTTGGCTGCTTTCCACGTTTCTTTAGGAGCCCAACCATATAAGCACACACAGGCACCTGGAATTCTGAGTGTGTACGTTATCAGGTGCAGTTATCAGGAAACTCAAACAACTCCTCTGTGTCTTTATAAAGAGAAGTAACCACAGGCCCTCTGGAACTCTCCAAGTTGCAGCTAATTATTTTGAGATTGAAACAGCACCTTTGAAGCATGTCCATGAAATACATAATTAAAGTATCTTGTGTTCGATCATACTGTTGGACAGCTAATTGAAAATCACATTGTGTCTATATAATGAGACAAATAATATATGCATTTGTGCACTGATGAACTGACTCGTCCCATAGTCTTTTCCCCTTTAATTGCTACGATGGCAACTGGCAGAAGAGGGCCACGTGCTGGGCTGTCCTTGATCAGTAAATCTAAGAGACATGGAGCTACTGGTAGGAACTCCCATGAGTTCAAAGGAAAGAGTCTCTGGAGGCTGGGGCTGCTGCTTCCAGTGATTTCTGTACAGACGTGTGAGTCAAGCAGCACGTGTTGGGTTTCTTGCTGTCTGGGAAATCAGTGGCCAGCACAGCATCTGCCTGGGCTTCAGAAACCAACAGAGTTTGTGTGTTTATGGTTCTGGCATGTGTCTGCCCCTCACATTGTGCCATTGGAGACCCCCTGTGAGTGCTACAGCAGAGTCCCTGCAGAGCTGCTGGTATTTCAGCAAGTGAAAGTCTGGGGCTTGCTGAGCTCCAAATAACGTCCAGAAGAAGTCTTGCAAGGAGTGAGTTGTCCTCAGGCAGTTGCTTGGGGATCTGGTGACTCAAGAAGAATGACAAGGAGTGCCTCCCTCTTAGCCACATCCCTTGGGGTGGTTTTTGTTCTTTTGGTATCTCTCATGCTCCCAGTGGTAGGGGAAGTGCTGGGATAGGTTTTATCATCGTACCCTGAAAGTGTTTCTTGGAAGGTAAGAGTATAGGAAGGATCCTTTGCCCTCCTCTCCACCTCATGTGGGATATTTGCAGAAGACCCTGAGCAGCACAATAATTGCTCTGCTCATCTTCCTTGCTGCTGTTTCTAGATATAGGGGGAGACAAGATTTGTTGTTGTATCGTGCTCTATGGTTATTTGCAGTAACTGAGAATAAAAGTAATTTGGGGATAAACATATATGAGGAGAATTCCAGGCTGGTCCTTCTCTCTGAAATGCTCTGATGGCAATAGCCACAGAAAGGAGGACTTGGGGATATCACTTCTTCATCAAAAGATTCAGAGCTGGATCAGAGCTTAACTACAGTGGATCTTGGGTTTTATTTTTATGATGGTGAACTTGCATGACCTCTTGTCCCAGCAAGAACAGCTTCCCAGCTTACTGGGTCACTCCTTTGGCTGTGGAATTGCCTGGAAAGAGCCAGTTACTGCAGGTTAACATTTACACACACGTGTTGGTGTGTATGTTCTTTATGTGAAATAAATTAAGTCCTTTTTCCCGGCCTACAGCCACATACCCAATCATGGCTTTCCTCTGTAGCTCTTGTACCTTCTGTCATCTAAAAAAAAATGTCATAGTGCATTAGTGCTGGGGAGACAAAGACAAGCACAGATCTGCTGATGCTGCTTTTTACATGAAAATCATGCAACATATCCAGGGGTTTAGATGCCTTTTCTCAGGGGGTTCCTGTGACCTGAGTTCCCTGCTGTTTACCTTTTGCAGTCAGTCTCCTAATTACACTGGCACAGTTTGGGGAGAGGCTGCAGTCGCTTCGACTGCTTCAAACCTTGCCTGGTGAAATTATATTCTGCTGCTGCTAGTGCCTGACAAAGATCTGGCTTCCAAACAAAGGCAACGAGCAAAGAATGAAGCAGCGGACCCTGCAAGAGATAGAATATTGTCTGGGTGATTAAAGCTCCTTTATTAGGCTCTGGTCTGTAATGGGAAAGAAAAGCACCATCTCCACTGCTCTGCATTTTAAGCAGTGCTGGGGATTAGCAGAGGGGCAGCAGATGCACCTATTGAGCTGTAAAGGAAGGATTCAGGGCTGTGTGGTGCAGATGGGAGATGATTGTGCTGTCCCTCCCTGCGTGTGCCAGTCGGTTCTCCTGCTGCTCTGCAGAGCCCCTCTTCTCCTCTCCATCAGCCCTCCTCATCCTCACAGTCAGTCTCCGCAGCCCTGCGCTGGGCTGGGACAACACTCTCGGGTCTGAACAAGCAGAAATGGAGCCGTGGCTGCCATGCTGCTGGGAAGAGTGGGATGCAGGCACTGGAGGGTTAGAGCCTCCTTCCTTGGCACAGCCACTCAACCAGCTTAACCCTTTCCATCCAACCAGCTGGGGCTGTCCACGCTGCCTGGTGTGTTGGTACAGACCTGTCCTCTTCCTGGAGCAGAGCCAGTACAATGATAGGTGAGAGGAGCAGGGTTTTCCTTCGGGGCTCTTGCTGTTCGTCTGTTGTTGCTTCCAGAATTCATAGCTCATAGAATTGTTGAATGGTTTGGGTTGGAAGGGACCTCAAAGATCATCTAGTTCCAATCCCTCTGCCATGACGGGGACACCTCCCACTAGACCAGGTTGCTCAAGGCCCCATCCAACCTGGTCTTGAACACCTCCAGGGATGGAGCATCCACAACCCCCCTGGGCAACCTGTGCCAGTGTCTTACCACCCTTATGGTAAAGAATTTCCTTCTAGTTTCCAATCCAATCTAAACCTCCCCTCTTCCAGTTTGAACCCATTACCCCACATCCTATCACTACAGGCCTCTGTGAAAAGTCCCTCCCCAGCTTTCTCGTAGGCCTCCATTCAGCGTCCTCTATCTAAAATACACCGTTGCAATTTCATTATTGTTATTTCAATAAATGGATTGTAAATTTGCAAGTTCTCTCACCAGATTTGTATGTTCATGTGTAACATAGGAAGGACCCTGCTCTTGCCCTCAGATTTTCTGCTCTAAGTCAGCAGCAGATCTGGTGGCACAAATAGAATTATTCCCCTTTACACTGCTGTAGCAGGAGGTGGGCCTGAAGTTTATCTGGAATTCAATAAAAATGATGGTCTTCTGGCCAGTTATTTCTACTCTAGCACATAGTTTGTAGTTGAAAATACATTAGTAATGGTTTTCTAGCTTTTACCTATTCCCACCAACTTAAAATGTGGTGTGTGCTTGGTTTCCAGCTCTGCCACAGGGTTTCCGTGTGACCTTCAGCAAGATACCCAGTTTCTTCATGCCTAAAGTCTTTATCTTCAAACAGAGAAATAGTGTATAATTAGGTGTACTCTTTGTCTTATCTGTTTGGATCATAAGCGTCTACCCCAAGGCAGGGCCTAGCACCTATTATGTGTATAGATGATGTTTATCACAGCAGAATCCTCGTCTTGGGCTGAGTCTTCCAATACAAGCAGCAATAATAATTCCATAGGGCTCTCCTTCACATAATTAATTCTCTCTTCTGTTCTCTATTTTCTCTTTAAAAATCGTTTTCTCTGTAGTCCTGAAATATATTTGTGAGGCTTGAAAATGAGTGGAGAAACTCCTGTAGCATCCAGTTCTGACTGTGTTAAATGTGTCATGGAGTTGGGCTTCCCAATAGCAGCTTGGATATTACCTTGTGCTTTGTCTGCTCATACGTGGGCAGGAGAGAAAGTGCAAATTCCTATATATGTATCTAAATCTGTATATTTCTTTGCTTTTTGGTTAGCATTGATTCTACCTGGTTCACCTCAGTAGCTCCATCACTTTGTCTTAAAGATGAAGCTCTGCTTAAAGCTGGAGCCCACCTTTAAGGTCCCTTCCAACCCAGACAATTCTATGATTCTGTGATAAGACTTGACTTGTTTCTTTAACCCTGTTGCAAAAGAAGTGGCCATCTGCTGCCCTGGTTTTCTTCCTGCCTTTTCCAGTGCGTTGCCACCAAGTGCAGTCTGGATGTTCCTGCTCTACCAGTCACTCACCTGGTTGTCTCTGCACCTTCAGAGGCACCTTCTCTTCCCAGGACAGCACTAGGTTCGGTTCACAGCAGCGTTCACGTGCAGCTGCCCAGGCAGCTCTTCTCACTGCAGAGAAGAGGGACAAAGGTTTTCAAGAGAACCTTTATTTTAGGCTTCTTCATGTGGTTATTGGCAGGATTTACAGTTGATGCTGCAGGCAGAGGGATTCTCCATCATTTTTGACAACTTGCAATCACACAAGGCCACAGATTTGCCTTAATTCCCTTTAATCTGATGAGAGGGGACCACCTTTGCTCTTTCTCAGCTTTGCTTTGCTCAGCTGCAGCTAGAACATAAGCCTCTGCTTAGACAAACCTTATCTGAAGAGAGACCTTCTCTTTCTGTGTTTCTGTCTCCTGGAGCTTGCTGGGGCTTCTATCCCCCTGAAAGGGAAGAGATCTAGTGGTAAGGACTTGTAAAGTCTTGTATCTGCAAGTAAAAATGGTCCCTCAGGAAACTTAGGGCAGGTTCTTCTGCCACTGAAGTTGGTGGGGCTGAATGTGCCCCATGCTCTGCTGTTGTTTCTGTGTGTCTGGTGCTGCTGCACCCTTTTGTGACATTACCCCAGTCACCCCAGCTCATGGTGTGTCCCATACTGGTTTGGTTTGTCCAGCTGACTGAACTGTGCTCATTGCAGACTGAGTTACCACAGTTGGACTTTCCATCTCTGAAGACTGAGGGGTTTCTGTATGTGGCCTTTGCTAGACTTTCTGATTCTCTTTTAAAACTCTTTTTCCATCCTTGCTGAGAGTTTTGTTAAGTTATTCCCCTAATAAGATATGGAGTGCAGCCTCTAACCTTTGGTGTCTCAAGCACAGAGGGTCACAGAGAAGTGACGTTTCTGTGGGACACTGTCCTGCCAGACAAATGCTGTTCTACAGACAGATTTTTTTAGCACTTCCATCTCATTCTCTACAGCAAGACCCATTGGAGAATGCTGGAGAGACCGATCTCCAAATTCCCGAATCAGATGAGCCTTTGCATTGACTTTGGTGGGCTTTAGGTCAGCCCCATGGCATTGTACATCATCCTCTGCAGTGAACTCTTCCAGAAGAGAAGAACTCACAGTGGGATCTCCCCGCAGCTGAGGCAGGGCTTGTTGCAGAGGTCCTGGAGCAGAAGCGTGGCACCGAGATGTGTTGTGACAGCACCGTTCTCATGGCAATGTCCTCTTATAGTCACCTCTTCCCGCCCCAGCCTGAACCCTCTTTGAGGACACACTGAGCCTCAGCCCTGTGGGATGAATTTGCAGGGGATGAAGCTGGGCAGGAGAGGGTGCATTGCCCTGTATTTATCCAACCACCTGTCTTTTGGAAGGAAATGAAGTTCCCTGTGTTTTCTTTCCCTGTTTTGTGGAGGCAGAGCAGAGCGCGCTCTCCAGGTATCACATTGTCTCTCATAAACCATTCCTTAAATTAATGAGGTGCTTGGGCCTTTCCTAGAACCATGTATTGAGTATGCCCCCCTGCTTTCCTCTCTCCATGAGGAACATGGGGAACCAGCTGTGGTGCTACATGAACAGGCAGCTCCTCCTCTTCTTGGTGGAGAAGTCGATAAATGCTTCCAGCTCCATGCTGTGGCCCCAGCCATTATTCCTCACATTAAAGGAAATAGTTTTGAAAATTGGTGGTTTTTTTAATATGCCTCTTTCTGTTCATTAAAATGATAATAGTCTAATTTTTCTGACCTTTAATTCTTTTCCTTTTTTTTTTTAAGTCAGAAATGTTTCCAAATGGTCTTTTTTCCCATTGTCCTAAGCCAGAGGTTTGGGGTTTCACATATTCAATATCATTAAGAAAATGTGGTATTTCCCTACGTGTTTTACAGAGGAACATGTTGCAAAATAGGAGAAGGAGTGTGTTAAAATTGTGTCTGAGATCTCTGCCCTTGTATTGCACACAACCTGCTATGGAGGACAGGAGGCACTTAAACCATTTGCTCAGATTGAGACTGTGCAGGCCCACGTGTGGGGCTGTAAAGTACCAGCTGAAAGTACCAGGATCTTATTTGAATTATTTCTTTCCATTTCTTCCCTTGTCTATATCCCTCTTCTATAGAGCTGTGTTCTGTGCACCCATACATCTGCAGTTATGAGGCCCCAGACCACGTCCAACCTCTTGCTCCTCCAATAGCCTGAGGGCCACCTGCTCTCCATCCCCTGTCCCCTTGTCTAGCCACTCACGAGGTCTCTCTGGATTTTGTTGACCCTGTTACTGAGGGCTCACTGTTGAATTTAGTTGGTGTTGGCCAGTGGGATCCAAAATGATTAGAGGTGGAGGCTGTGTGGACAGCTAGACATTCAAGGTGTCTGCATTAACCTTGTTCCCCTAGAAAGTCCTGTTATTTAAAAAAATATATATATAATCCAGATATCATGCTTTTGAACAGGAACTCAAGAAATATGAAACTTTAGTAAGAGGAACTGTATTAGCAATTCAGAGAGGTTTGAACTTGGGCATCAACTTGACAGGGTTTCAATTCCAAAGCCCACTGCCCTCTCAGGAGGTCTCAGTATCACTTTGGAAAGGGCTGGAGCCATTCCATGGGAGCTCAATACAGACCAAGGAAGAGGAGGTGTCCCAAACCCCAGCCTGATTCTCCTCTTGCGAGTGATACACGATAGTGTATGGGGGGAGTATCTCTGTGTAAATCAATGGAGTGGCATTAACAGAAAGGTCTCGCAGTCCCAGAAATCTTCCAGAGTTACTGAAGTCCTTTCAGGCTTTGGTGCTGCTGACTATTGGAGGAAGAACCAAATCCAAGAGGGAAATACAAGGACAACTCAGATGTTAGATAGTCTGTTTGGGAGATGCGGGGTGACCAACACGATGATGTGCTCACAGGTCTGGACTAGCCACAGCATCTCTTGTCTTCTGTGTAGGAGAAAGGAGAATAAGCTCTCTGGAAGGAAACTGTGCAAGTGATGGGTGAGCTGCAGGGCAAGGGGGTGAAACTGTGGAGAGTGTTACTGCAGGAGACACAAGAAGTTGGAGACAAGGGGGGTAGAGATAGGGGTGGAAATTGTAGGTGTTGTGACATGGCGTGGGGGAAGTAGGACATCCATAGATGTGGTGAGGACCTGTTGGGATGTGACTGGAGATCTCATTGGAGTACGTGAGGAGGATCCATGGTTTTGAGGTGGACAGTGAAATAACATTTATGGTGTGGATCTGCAGGAGATCAGCCCCTGTTAGTTCTACTGGGTACAGAAAAATTGGCCCCTGGAAAAAAAACCCTGAAGCAGTAGAACAGTGTATGCAGTGGCTATCCAAGGCATTTCTCCTTCAGCTGTATATGGACCACAGCCCACAGCCATCAACACATCCCTCAGGGAGTCATGGGGACTGGGATGTGCTACGTGTGCTTGTGGGTTGCTGTTTGGCACCTTGTTGATAGCACAAGAGCAAGGATGGTTAATCCAGATGGGTCCTTGAGCCCCTGCTGAAGTGCAGCGTGTCTCCAGGCAGTGGAAATCCTGTTAGGAGCCTGTCAGCAGGTGATTAAGAGATGTCAGAGGGCAGAGTAAGCTCCATCAGCACTGAGCTGGGGAGATGAAGTGCTCTGTGGTGAGCCTAATCTTGTGAAGAGCATGACCTCTGTCTTCTGCAGAAAGGTTTTCCATGGTAACCCCTCTTTTTAATTAAGTTCTTAATATACATATAACCTGGCTGAAACAATCATGGATGATGGGAGGGTCAAAGGGTGTGAGGACTTCCTGATGGAGGGAGGGTGGGAAGGTGCGGCGAAGAAGGGGAGATGTAAGAAATGAGCCTGGAAAATGGGATTACCATCAGCTAAAGCACATGTGAAGAGCAGTTTATCTGCTGTTTCCCCTCCTCCTTCCTCACCTCCTCTTTCTCTGCTGCACCGTGTTCCCTCCTTGGGCATCAGCTCCTCTCAGTAGATCCCTGGCCCAAGCAGGGATGTTGTGGCTCATTACCCACATGTTAATTATAGTGACATCTTTTCTGTGAGATATCTCAGGCAGGACAGACAGAGCTCTGCTGGTGTCCTGCTGCACCTGAAAAGAGCCATCTCCTGACAAAAGATTAACGAAGTCTGGAGGGGAACATGGATCTCGTTCTTCCTCAAGAAGGGTTTTGCCAGGAGATGAAAGGGGAGAGAAAAGCTTTTAGGTAGGAGAGTTGTGGGCAAAAGCAGAGTGTTCCCAGTGCCCATCCAGAGATGGACATTCTGGTGCGTCAGTGGAAAGGTCTGTTATATTTTAATTAATCTTTCTCATTTGGAAACAATGAAACCACCCTCCTCTTTCCCTGTCTGCAGGGGACTGGGGCACTGCCCAAATGCTTTGGAAGCTGAAGGCTACACTTCTCCTGTGGCAGCAGAGCTTGGTCTCCCAGGTGTTTTTATGTGGGAACAAAGGTTTGAGCTGGAATAGCTGCTCAGCCCACCAGACATCACATGCTGCTGACAGATCCCAACGGACTTCAGGAGTTGGTTAGAGTTTGGCTGATGAAATAATGATATTTTACAGGAGCAGTGTCCACTGTGCCCGTCGGGGGGGGAGTCCTGGTTCCCTGAGGGGACCTCTTTAAATATGTGGTAAGATGGGGAAGAGAGTGTGTCAAAAGGACTCAGGAGTCATGTTCTTTGCTAGATTCAGAGGGCACAAAGGGTTTCTGAAAAGTATTGATTGATGAAATATTGTAAGAAAGAGACCAAGATAAAAATCAATAGAGGTGATGTTGGTTCTGTGTGTTTCGATCCTGCTGAGCTCGGAGGATGATCCTGCCATAATGTCTGAGGCATGCAGTGTCAAACCTGCTCCTGGCCAGCTGCTGTGTCTGTTATACGTGTCTCTGGCTCTTGTTCTCTAACATCAGGCATGTGGACCAGTCACATCTGAGCTGGTGCATTGTTCTCACGAAGTCCTGAGCTTAGCAACGTGTCCCTTTGGTCAAGCCAGCCCACACTTGGCAGTGCTAGTAGCTCAGGACAATCCATGTAGGCTATATCAATTCGGTGTGCAGCTTCCCTGTGCTCTGAGCTGTGGCACGGGGATCCCAAACATCTCCTTCCACACTCCTGCTGAGCGTTTGGACTCTGCCTGGAGTCCTCCTGTAATTACAGATTATTCCATTTAGAAGCAGTTACTGCACGAGCCCTCAGAACAGCCTTGCAGCACTAGAATCTCTCCGTAGAAGAGCCCATGGTCAAATTATTTCATTACCAACGTGGGTAGCTCCATCCTCACCCTTTCAGATCTCCAGATAACTCTATACCTCCTTTCCCCATACACAATTATAAATTGATAGCGTATAATTTGCCTGTCACTTGATATAAGGCTCTGTTTATTTTAAATGCAATAATTAGAGATAACAATTGCTATAGAAAAATAAACATCTGTTCAATGAGAAGACTGAGTAATTAAGGGCAATTATTGGTTTCCATAAGGAGGATGCCCTGCCCAGTAACAAAGTTCTTCCCAGTGCAGCTAAGAGGAGTGTAAGACACGTATTGTAGGAGACCAGAAATCCACGTGCTAAAAGAGCTGGGAGATAAAATGGAAGCTCTTAATAAGAAATTATCTAGAGCTTTCCTTCCAGATTGTATGTAAGATGCACTTTTCCTGGTTGTAATATGTGAAACTTGCATAGGGTTTAGGTTCTTTGTAAGGATTAATCAGTTAATCCTTCTGCAGCCCTTGCAAGGTAAGTAAGTGTTATTATCCTTATTTTACGGCTATGGAAATCATGTTGCTGTGGGCCAAATATTAATCCATTTTCCACTATTGCAGATCTAAGGCAACTTCCCCGCAGTCGGTAGAGTTAGACACTGTAACTGAACTGATTTAACCCTAATTGAAACTACAGTGCTTGTGAAGATAGCTGTTGAGAGTAAAGACTTAGAATATTGCATTTTAAGGCTTGTCCCACGCTCCACTTGAGTCGCACGGGTGCTTTTGGTTGCTCTGAGGGTTGATTTTCTAGACTGGCATCCCTGAAGGTTTGCAGATCGTGCAGACACTGGTGCACATAGATCTCAGGAACGAGCCCCCATAAATACTTCTAAGATTTACAACAGTAACCTCCAGCTTGTGGGGATAAATGGCATTACTTGTGTGCAAAGGTCCTGTGTCCAAAGCTCATACATCAAGGGCATGCACGCACCAAGCTTAAAAAACAATGTGCTCGAGTTCCTTCAGTCCAAGGTTTTTGTTCCTCTTTTAATCCAGATAGTTTGTTCCTGGTACTCGTCTGAGCCCTGAAGTAAACCACAAATGTCTGTGTCCTGCAGTGCCTAGATTAACATTTGCAGAGTATTCATTGACTTGAATTAATTGGCAATTAGCTAACTCAAGTTAAAAGAGGAGTGATATTTCTCTCTAGACATTCCTTTAATTGCTCATCCAGCCAAAATAGATACTCCTGGCCAGACCAGGGCTTTCCGCTCCCAGTTTTTTGAAGAAGTCTTTTGACAGTGTGCTCTGAAGTGAAATGAAGAACAAACAACATAGGATGTGCAGATGATCTTCTGAAATCAGTGGTTGGTTGCCCTGCTACAGAGGTTTATCAATATTTACAAAGAGGGCATTGGATTGGTTTTATTTTAAAAGAAAATTAAAGACCTGTATTTACTATTGGAAAAGTCTATGTATTAAAGGTAGCAAATGTACCTCCGTTTTCATTCCAGTTCTTGGAGGAGTTATTGGGCTTAAGGTTAAAAATCAGGATAATGAGTTACTTGGGTTTAACATTTCTGAAGGTCTAGAGCAGGAGTGTGGTGAGGAGCAGCTGAGGGAGCTGGGGGTGTTGAGCCTGGAGCAAGGGAGGCTCAGGGGAGACCTTCTGGCTCTGCACAACTCTCCAAAAGGAGGTTGGAGCCAGGTGGGGTCGGGCTCTGCTCCCAAGGAACAAGCGACAGGACAAGGGAAAGAGGCCTCAAGTTGCCCCAGGGGAGGTTTCGTTTGGAGCTGAGGAACAATTTGCTGCTGGGCAGGGTTGTGAAGGGCTGTGCCAGGCTGGGCAGGGCAGTGGTGGAGTCCCCGTCCCTGGAGGGGTTTGCAAGGCGTGGAGATGTGGTGCTGAGGGACATGATTTGTGGTGTCCTGGCAGTGCTGGGGCAATGGTTGGACTTGATCTTAAAGGTCTCTTCCAAACGAAATGATTGTGTGACTGTGGGAAGATTATTGGTTAACAATGAATATACCATAAATGCTGTATTTAGACACTAATATTGTTTCATTACTTATTAGTCCCTCTCTCTCCAGATGATTGTTTGTTTCAGTCTTTGGCAGACTCCAGGTTTGGGTAGGATCGAAGAACAATTCTCTCTTCTTCCCAGATCATTTTTTTCTCTGATGAAGAGGACCATTAGAAAGGTGTCAGTCCCCACAGTTGTGTTCCCTGGGGCTGCTGTTTGCACATCTGTAAAGCAGAGATGAAATAGGCCTGTAGACATCCCTTCCTTCAGGGGCATCTTTCTCTTGTGTCATCTGGGCTTCCTCGTGCTCATTGGTTTTCAAATGGTGGCTTTTAATTGTAAATGAGAAGATAATGTCAGCTACCACACCCCCTGCTTTTCAGTGTGTTCATGTTTTCTTCTGTACTCCTCACCTGAAGTTAGGGACTGGTTCTGGTGCTGCTCAGTGGCCAAGATCAAAACAGGCCAACGTCTGCAGCTCACGGGTTATCCCAGCCTGTTGGAATGCCCAGCATGGCCGTGCCCACCAGGCCCCAGGGACCATCTCTGGCTGGAGATCTGAAATGTGCCCGAGGAGAGAGTGTGTGTTGACAGCATGGAGGTGTCTGGGGGAAAGTTCAAGTGCTCAGTTCTCACAATACCTTCAATTTTCTGCTGGGACAGACCGAGTTAGCTTTAACAATCATGAAGGTTTGGGGTGCATCCAGAAGAGTGTGGCCAGCAGGTCAAGGGAGGTTCTCCTTCCCCTCTGCTCTGCAGTAGTGAGGCCACATCTGGAGTATTGGGTCCAGTTCTGGGCTCCCCAGTTCAAGAAAGACAAGGAACTGCTGGAGAGAGTCCAGTGGAGGCTGTGAAGATGCTGAGGGGACTGGAGCATCTCTGTGCCCAGGAAAGGCTGAGAGCCCTGGGGCTGTTGAGCTGGAGAAGAGAAGCCTGAGAGGGGATCTGATCAATGCTGATCAATAGCTAAAGGCGGGGGGGCAAGAGGCTGGGGCCAGACTCTTGTCAGTGGAGCCCAGAGACAGGACAAGGGGCAATGGATACAAACTGGAACCCAGGAGGTTCCATCTGAACAGGAGGAGAAACTTGTTTGTTGTGAGGGTGTTGGAGCCTGGCCCAGGCTGCCCAGAGAGGCTGGGGAGTCTCCTCCTCTGCAGAGATTCCAAACCCACCTGGACACAATCCTGGGCCCCCTGCACTGGGTGATCTGCTGGAGCAGGGGGGTTGGACGAGATGATCTCCAGGGGAACCTTCCAACTCCACCATGCTGGGATTCTGTTAATTGTGTGTATTTGAGGGGTTAGTTTTTGGTTAGGCTGGCAGGCAGATGCCTGCGGGAAGGTGCAGGGGAGAGAGGAGGAGGCAAGGCAAAGCAGTGTGGTTTATTTATATCCAAAAACTTTGTTCAGTGACTATAGTACAGTGCAAAGTGCTGCTTGGGGCTGTTCAGAGAGTTGTCTGTAAGTTCTGTCTGGCAGTGTGGGGGGGTTTCTTTATTTTTAAACTGTGAATCGGGAAAGGAGAAATGCATTAAATCTCACATGTGTTTTCTCATTCATGTGTTTTCTCATTCATGTGTTTTCTCATTCATGTGTTCTCTGGTACTGTTGTGTAAAACAAGAACAACTTCTTGGCATCGATGGAATTAATTCAATGTAAAATCAGTGTGATTCTCTACCAGCATGATCTTTGCAAGGTGCACGGTGTCTCTAACGGTTGATGAACTTCTTTATTGCAGTAAACAGAATGGTTTCATCTTAATTTTTGAGTTTCTGTGGTAGGCTCGTAGCCAGGACAGAGGACATGGGGAAGATGGCTGTACATCATGGTGGTTCAGGGTTAAACCCTTCCAGAACTCAATGACAGGTGGTGCAGATCGGAACTGTGTGAGGTTGCCCGGAGAGGTGGTGGAGGCCTCATCCCTGGAGACCTTCAAGGTCAGGTTTGATGGGGCTTTGAGCAACCTGACCTAAGTAGAGATGCCCCTACTTCTTGTAGGGGGGTTGGACTAGATGACCTTTAGAGGTCCCTTCCAACACAATACATTCTATGATTCTATAAGGTGCTGCCAAGCAGCCACCATCCAAACCCAGAGCAAAGTCAAAGAGAAGAAGCATAAGTAAGGCTGCAGCTGCTCTGGTGAGCACAGAGCCATGGGTGTTAGTGTAAATTTACTGGGTAGGCACAGTTCAGATGTAAGAGTGAGCATTGGCTGGACACCAAGGCACCTTCACCCAGCTGAGCTTCTCAGCAGCTTCAGGCAGAGGCCAGGCTGTTGATGTCCACGGTTTCAAATGGAGTTGTCAGTGCGCTGCGCTCTTAATTTTTGTGACTTGTTTATGTCACGGCTGAAAGTGAGGATGTCAGCATTTAACCAGATGAGACTGGGAAATTATGTGACTAGAAATATCCAGAACACTTGAGCACATCATAAAAGAGATGTGAGTGGAAGCGAGTCGGGAGTTCATTGCTCAGCGTAATAACCAGTGATTAATGGCTCCAAATTTATGATTAACTGTGTAGCAAAAAGATGGACAAGTATCCGCAGGAGATTCACAGAATCCCAGCATGGTAGGGTTTGGAAGGGACCTCTGGAGATTGTCCTGTCCAACCCCCCTGCTCCAGCAGGTCACCCAGAGCAGGGTGCCCAGGATAGTGTCCAGGTGGGTTTGGAATCTCTCCGGAGAAGGAGACTTCCCAACCTCTCTGGGCAGCCTGGGCCAGGCTCCAACAAACTCCCACCAAAGAATTTTTTCCTGATGTTGAGGTGGAACCTCCTGGGTTCCAGTTTGTGTCCATTGCCCCTTGTCCTGTCTCTGGACACCACTGACAAGAGCCTGACCCCATCCTCTTGGCACCCACCCTTCAGATGGCTGGAGCCCCTGATGAAGCTGCACTTCACTTCATGGGGCAGTGTGTAGTAAGGAAATACTTACTTGGCTTTGCTGCCAAGCAGTCCCAGTGTGGGCTGCAGGGTATTCACTACTCATAAGACCTTATCTGGCTGGAGAAGGGGCTAGTGGGAAGTTGCCAGCTCGCTGGGTGTCATACTAATAGTCAAAACCCTCAACAGTGATTGTCTCTAACCAATTCTTCCTCTCTCTTTTGCTCTGTTTCTCCTGCAGGGCTGGTGAAGTTGGGGGTTCACTGTGTCACGTGTCAGAAGGTCGCGATAAAAATTGTCAACAGAGAGAAGCTCAGCGAGTCGGTGCTAATGAAGGTAATTTTCTAATGGGAGATTTTTTTAAAAAAAATGAAGTTCTTGGCTCTGTGTCTTCTGTTCCGTGCAAAATTAATATCTTTAATTACGTCTAACAAACATCCCTGTCAGTACCAGGATTATGTGGAGCATAATAACGATAATTTAGTTATGGGGGAGGCCAGGGCAGCTGAAATTAAGTGGGAGTATGTCTGTGCTGTGTGAGAAAAAGAGACGGTCGTGGTGGCTTCTCTGCTGGGGCAAACACGTGTTGACTTCTTCAGTCTGTTATTGGAATGCTCCCACTGCTTCCTCTGCTGCATGGGTTCCTCAGGATCTGGTCCGTGGCTGCTGAAAGCTGTTGTAATTCTGTTCACGATCCACAGAGCTGTGCCAGTGGAAACCATCAGAGTGCCTGTCCTGATGGTCCCAATGAGTGTGCTCTTCAGAAGAGCTTCATTTGATTTTTCCTCAGCCTTGTGAGATCTGTCTCTTTACATGAGCGTCATTGATTGATCTTGGGAACCTAAAAATAAAATAAGTAGATGCATAAAAGTTTATTCATGTGATTTGGTGACGAGAAAGGCTAAATGCAGCTCGGTGGGAGGGAGCACAACTGCACTGCAATCAACAGAGCCCCATCAAGCTGTCACCTGCAGGTGACACCAACAGGTCGGCGTGTGGTGAGCACTTTGTGGAGGTAACTTCTCTATAAGCACATGGAGCATGTGTCTTTGCACTGCTCTCTCCTACGTGTGCTTGTGTCAGCTGCTTTCCAGCACAAGGACCTTACTAGGAGCAGAAGGGAGATGGAGGCTGGAGGAACATGAGGTCAATGTTATATACCCAGTGTAAGTCTGTCTTTTTCAGAGAAGGATTCTGAAAGTTTCTATTCGATTGGGATGTGTTCAGACCAACCTTTCTGGGACTGCACTGAAGTGTTCCCTCTCCTGCAGCGCTCTAGGTTCAGTCTAATGTAGACCAAAAGTCAGGGAGGGAATTAGGTACGAAAACTGCAGCTTTAAAGGAGGTTCAGCAGATGAATGGAACAAAAGCAAAGTAAGTGTGTAAATGGTAGTATCCGAGCGAGACTCGAAACACTGTGAATGTTTTCCAGGGTTACATAGTAGGAATATTTTTATAAAAGATGAGCGTTTTGTTTGCTGAGAGACCTTGTCTGGTATCCATATAAAACATTTTATTTGCCTCATTGATTTTCAGAGTAGGAGGCAAATCACTTAGCATAGCCAAGTGATCTCTCTGCTTCAGTGGTGTGGCATTACCTGGGTTGTAGGATGAAATGGGAGAGGGTACATGGTGTGTCAGGCCCCTGTTCACACACTGAAGGGTGCCAGGCTTCCCGTGAGATTGCCCAGCATCCTTCTCAGGAGGAGACAACGCCTTGGGTTGTGGTTCTCTCTTTCAGACCATTCTCAGTGAGATATCTCTCTTTCAAGGGTTCTGTTCTCCATGCTCAGGAGGTTGGAACGACAGATGGGGTTGATGTGGTTTGCCCAGTTCTTGCATAAACTCAGTAAGCAGATGTCTTTTCAGGAATGCCCTGAGTCTGATGGTCACAGACAGGGCCCGAGACTTCTAAGTGAATTTGGAATGGACTCTGCTATTAGCCAGCTTAATCCAGCCTGGCTTGCAGCTTTGGACAGTCCCAGTGTGACCATTGCAAAGCATCCAGCTGACAGCTTGCTGTGTGGAGGCAGCAGCCACAGGGAAGAGCCCCCGGTGAGGCCAAGTCACGGTGCTGTGGTGGCATTCCTGCTTTGCAAACCTCCCCCCTAGCTCAGCCCTTCCAGTGCCTCTCTGCCAGTGGGCTGTGCAGAACTGTCCCCGGAGCCAAACGATTCAAAACCACAGCTACTCTCCTAAGCCAGGCCCAGATTGATGGATTTTGCTTTAATCCATCCTTGGGCAGAAAAACTGGATCTGCCAAATGTGCCCACCTGCCACATGGAGCTGTAACACTGCAGAGCTGTGGCCATTTATCCTGGAGCATAAGGAAGGAGTCTGCTTGTGATCCTGTCAGCATGGAAAATGCCAGGCATAGGCACATGGAGAGGCTGCTTCCTCTGCCATCATTACCCCGTTCTCACTTGCGTCTTCCAGCCTTCCTCCCTCCCCTGTTTTGCAGAGCTTTCTCCAGTACCTTCAGGGACCCGTCCCTCCATTGCTGCAGCTGCTCTCCACTGGAGCTGCGCAGAGTGGAGAGGCACTTGGTAAAGTGCTTTCTAATCATAACGTCGTCGTATCGATGTTTCTGGAGAGAAGGGTTTGGAGCAGGAGCAGCTGGGCTCAATTAGCAGAGTGGCTGCTATGGAGATGGTGCCATGGGGATGCGGCGTCCCAGCGCCCGCTGCCCTGCCCAAGGACGGGGCTGCTGGACACGCCCTCGGTCATGCTCCTTGTCATGACCTTCCATGGACACCTGTGCTTGGGAGCCTGGTTTGGGGGCAAAGCTGCAAACAATTTCACAGATGAGAGCAGAAGGGCTGGTTCTGCTCTTGCTCCTGCTTTCACACAACTGGTAAAAGCTTTGGCTGGGTTTCTTGATAACCCCCATGGACGTGGAGACCTCCCTCCCGAGGTACCTCTAGCTTGCTCTAGCATGGTTTCAGAAAGGTCTGTGTTATAGGGACATTGGCCTTCTTGGCTGTGAGGGCGCATTGTTGGCTCATGGTCATCCTCCTGTTCACCATGACTCCTAGATCTTTTTCCCCAGAGCTGCTCTCCAACAGATCAGCCCCCAAGCTGTACTGACCCATGGGGTTGTTCTTCCCCAGATGCAGCACTTTACACTTGCCCTTGTTGAACTGCATTAAATTTCTCCTCGCCCAACTCTCCAGCCTGTCCAGGTCTCACTGGATGGCAGCACAGCTCTGGTGTGTCAGCCACTCCTCCCAGCTTTGTGTCATCAGCAAACTTGCTGAGGGTACACTCTATCCCTTCATCCAGGTCATTGATGAATATATTGAACAGCACTGGACACAGGACCAACCCTTGGGGGACACCACTAGTCACAGGCCTCCAACTAGACTCTGCTCCACTGACCACAACTCTCTGGACTCTGTCCTTCAGCCACTTCACAATCCATCTCACCACACAATCATCCAAGCCACACTTCTCAAGCTTGGCTGTGAGGATACCATGGGAGACAGTATGGAAAGCTAATTAATTACTTGAACACAAAGGTGTCCTGAGAAAGCCACAGATGTCCCGGCCTTGATGGCTGAAGCCCAGAGCTCCACGTGTGTGCTTGGTGTGCACGTGCCTTTGGTTCCTCCTGCCCGAGTCCTCTGGTGCTGGCCTGGAAGAGAGGCAGATATTTCCAGGGAGGGGGCTGGGAAGGGGCACAGCCCCCTCCACATTCCTCATGTGGAGCTTGACTGAAACACGGGTGCTGGATTTCAGGGAGGCTGGTTGGTTGGTTAAGTGGTCAGGGAGCTTGGTTGGTTGTTTTGGTGCTGAGGGAGGTTGGTTGGTTGCTTTTAGTGCTTGAGGAGGTTGGTTGCTTGCTTCCTTGCTTTGGTGCCTTGTGGTGCTAATGAGCTCTGCTTCCAAAAAATTCTACAGAGGTGTAGTGCATGTTCTGGAGCAGGGAGGATGATGCAGTGATCACTTTTGGCCTGAACTGGTTGAGTGGAGAGGCAGCAGCAGGATCGTGTTCCAGCCACTTGGAACTGCCAAGATAACTTAGGAAAGTGTACTTGTAAATACTGCTTTGCATGGTCTTCTTGTCATCTCTTACTTCTTTCCAAGCTTCTATTTCAATAACTACTTATCTCTTTACTACCTTGTCCTATTTTGAGTCTTTTCTTCCTTCTCTGTTTTCTTTGAAGTGTTATTTTGCCTCTTTTTAACCCTTTTCGTTATTCTTTTCTCCCCTATTCTGTCATTTCTTCCTTTTTCTGTCATTTTTTCCTTTAACCAACCTCAATCCACCTGGCTGATTAAAGAGAGGGTTAAGACATAACTTAATCATGGTCTGTAAATGCTGATAAGGAGGAGAGGCATTTAATAATGGAGGATGTTACAGCCTTGGGGACAACAAGCTTATTGGAAACTAATAGTTGTAGCTGTAGGTAAACAGGCTTAATGGAGAAGTACTAGGCCTGTTGGACTACTGGGTGAAGCTAGTAACTGAAGCAAGCCACCCAAAGCTGTGGTGAGCTTTTCTCCTGAAAGACTATTAGACTTCATCTTAAAGTGTGGTGTTTATCTGAAACCTAGAGCCTAGTTCAGCTTCAGCTGCTGGACTTGCAGCAGAAAGTAGCTGAAGATGGTTTCCTGATCCATGCTATCCCATAGCTTTGAGCAACCTGGTCTAGTGGGAGGTGTCCCTGCCATGGCAGGGGAGCTGGAACTAGATGATCTTTGAGGTCTCTTCCAACCCAAACCATTCTCTGATGATTTCACCAGTGACGTGTTCAGGTTAACCCAGGACACCGGCACACAAGAGTTTGGAGATGGTCATATTAAAAATAGCAAAAAAGGAGGGAAAGTATTTCCATTTATTAAACAGAAGTCCCGAAGAAAAGGCTTTAAAGCATTCATCAAACTTCCCAGGACTCCCTGATTAAGAAGGGCGGTGCTGCTCCTCTGTTATTTGTTGTGATTGATCAGCGTATGGCTGCGAGAGGATAACCAGAGGACCTTGTGTTCATGGCAAGGAAGAGAGATGAAAGGATAAAGAAAATTACATCTCTCCATCACACGTGTGTGCTCTCTGATACTCTTATTTCAACCTGCAGCTGAGCACACAGGTTGCAGTGAACACACTCACATGGGTTGTCCCTTGCACGCTTGCTGCGTGTGCTCGTTACACACACACACTCACCCTCATCGGAGTTTATCTAACCTGGCAAATTCTTGGCTGCTTTTAACCCTGGGAGAGAGTGTCTGTGTGGACATTTGACAGTGGGTAGGTGGGCACCAAGCTGCAGGGAGAGCGGGGGTTGCACACACACACACACCCCGGTTCATATTCCGGCAGCAGCGCAGTGAGCACAGCCCGGCTGCCTGTGTGAGAGTCTCTCTTCTGAGTTCAAAGAGATAAAAAAGCACCATGCAACCTGAAAAACACAGGGAAAATAAAAAGGGCTTTTCTTTCCTCTGGCTCCCTTCTGCTATAGGGAGTTTGGGAATAGGGCTCTGTTCCTGAATGTATAATGCAGAGCGTTTAGTTTAAAAGTGGAGCTAGTGGGGAGCCTTGGAAACCTGTTCCCTTGTCATCTGCTTGAGCAGTTCAAGAAGTTGGGTAATTGTATTTTCCTTCAGAGAAGAATCACTCTCCGCCTCCGCTTTCCACCACACCCACAAGGAACACAATTTGAAGGGTTCTGAAGGAAGGGAATTAAACAGGAATTGCGAGCACATGATGTACCTGTCGGAGGAAGGAGCCTGTCAAGTGTGCACGATGCCTTTTGCTTTCTAAAGTTGGGAGGATCAATTGAGGCGTTTGGGCAAGCTGTAAAAATAATTGCCCCTATTTTTTCCCTCTTAATTTTGCAGACTTTTATTAAAGCAGTCTGGTTCAAACCTCTATTGTGCCAGACATGTTCTACCCAGCGCAGACACAGACAGTCTGCCTCGGTCACACAGCAAGAGATGTCCCTCAGGAACCCCAGCTAGAAGGATTTGAAGTCAATAAATCCTTTTTCCATTCATTTCACTCGATCATAACCGTAGTGCCTGGATAGGGAAATACCTGCTTCCAGAGAGGAGATGTCTGAATGTGCTTTGCCACCTGGTCCTCATCTGCCTGTGAAGCTGCTCTCACTAATTAGCCTGTAAAACCCCTTTCTGTTCAGCTTTCTCTTCATTCCCACTGTAAATGCACCAGCCTTGCTCTTGGGGTGAGGCAGACCATCGCTTGGCTTCACGTTGCTTTCTTTGCTGAAGCTTCTGGGAATTCTCATTCTCTTCTTCCTTTGCCAAAGGTTAGTTTGATCAAAAGATGCTGATTCACTGAAATGTGTTCTCTGAAATAACTTTGGCTCAACGAACTCCCAATATATCAAAGAGCAGGTTGCTTTTGAACTCTGTGGATTCCTGGCAGGCTGTGAGGGGGTCCAGCCATCTCCAAAGCAGAGCTCCCAACAGTCCTGACTCTGCAGGGACTCCCATCACCTCTGGGCCCTGGGTCATCAAGCCAAGAGGTTGGAAGTGTAGAGACAGGCTCCGAGAGCCCACAGCTGTGGGGCAGACCCAGCATCTCCAGCTAGAAATGTGTGACCTTACAAAGCAAGATGTGACCCTACAAAGTGAGGTGTGACCCTACAAAGATCAGGCTTCCCTTCCTGGGAAGGACAAGTAAATTGTTACCCTGGCAGGCAAGGGAAGCCCAGGGAAAGGTCAGCTTCCAGGCTTGGTCTTGTAAAGTTGGGGTGTGGAGCGTGAAAAGTCTTGAGATTGGCATGCAGAGCTTGTTTTAACTCCTGGTCAGATCCTGTAGTGTTGCCAGCATTTCTGGCTGGCTGGACACCCAGCTGACCTGGGAACCTGGAGCTGTGGTCCCTGTTAACTCCAGATATGGCCCATGGGTCTGGTGAGACTGGTTTTTCAATCTGGAGCTGCAGACTCTTTGGTGCATTCAAAATTTGACTTTTTTTTTTCTCCCGACTCACTGGAGGTTGAAGAAAAATGCTTGAAAGCATTGGACCTGAATCTGGCTTAATCTAAACCCTTTTTTAATTGACTTTTTCTACCAGCACTTCAACCAGCTCTGTCGTAGGCTTAATTGATCAGTCTGAAGTTGTGCAGGACGAAACCTATGCCAGTCTGCAGAGAGGAGAGGGTGCCACAGGAGAGTGGGTTCTGGCTGAGCCATAGGTGGAATTGGCCACATTTACAGATAGGAAATGCATTTAAAGTATGGATAAAATCACTTCCTAAATCTTTTCAGCAAAAAAGGAGTTAGAGGGGCATGACTTCTGACCTGAATTACAGGGAGATTTATAAGTTATATGGCTCCTTATAAAAAATAGAGTCATAGAATCATTTAGGTTGGAAAAGACCTCTGGGATCATCAAGTCCATCCTTTGTCCAATGTCTCCCTGACCCCTAGACCATGTCCCAAAGCACCACAGCTACTCGTTTGTTGAACCCCTCCAGGGATGGGGACTCCACCAGCTCCCTGGGCAGCCTGGGCCAAGAACGTTCTTTGCTCACAGAATTTCCTCCTGGCCTGAGAGCAGAGCTCAGAGTGCAGCTTGGGTGCAGCCAGCAGTGAGGCAGCATTGACCCATCCATTGGAAACCTGTATCTATAAGCACCAGAGCCAGCAGTATGGGATTTTTTCAGTCATTCCTCACCCCAGCACACATGCCGGAATTGCAGGAGTGTGCGTTGTGCCAGGATGTGTTCTGGGGTTTTTAGAGACTCTTATACCCTGTTTCCATGTTTCTGCCATGCCAGTGTTTGCTCAGGATCATTGCAAAAGCTCGTGAACTGCTGAGGAGGAGGAAGGAGCTGGGATCTCAGCACCACAACACTGTGTGCTTTGCAGGGGGGTTTCATTAAGGACCAAGGATAACTTTATAAGCATTGTTTAGGTTCATGTCTATCTTCTTTTCTAGTTTCAACTCTTTTTTTTTTTTTTTTTTCTGGGTTGCAGATGAGAAGACTTCTGACTCCCACTTTACATTGGTTTGTATTTCACATTCCAGAATATTGTCTGGAAACCTTTTAATTCTTTTTTTGTCTTTGCCCCTGGAAAGAGAACCATCCTCACATCAGAAGAGCTCTAGCAGTAATGGGACATCAATCCTTTAGCAGGTTGCCTGAGCACAGAGTTGGCTCAGGTATTGAGCCTGCATCTGTGGTGTAGAATAAACATCAATATACTGATGCACTGCAATTAAGGGATGGAGCCCATCCCTGTAGGTAGCAGGGAAGCCATTTGAGCAAAGGCTTTGTTGAGAGATCATCTGAAATTTTTGCTGACACAACTGGGTGGTGCCTTGTACCTCTCTGATAAAAACGTTGCTTAGCCCCGTATGGGATCCTAGAATGGTTTGAGTTGAAAGGGATCTTAAAGATCATCTAGTTCCAACCTCTGCCATGCCATGGCTTATGAGCTTCCTAGCTCAGACAAGATGTGTCACCTAATGGGTGTGTAACCAGTAGAGCTGGGAGCCGGGATGGGGCCCTGCACTCTCAGTGAGGGGATGCAGGCTCTTTTTGTGTTGTTTCCTTTCACATCCTTCTATCCAACAGGAACATTCTGCTGATCATTTGTTAAGTGTGAACCAGGCCTCGCTCAGCCTGTCCCTGCAGTTTGTGCTATTAAGTAGTTGGCACCAATTTAGGAAAAATCTGGGAAGGCTCAATCTCAGTGCAATGAGCTGTTAGTTGCAGAGCTGTCAGCTGGAGCTGGCTCCCACATGCCATGGGCTTGTTTTGCTGCTGCTGGAGCGTGGGGATCTCTCCAGTGGCAAGATTGGAGGTATTGGGTCATTTCCTCTTTTACCAGGTGCTATCTCTGAACTTGCTGCTTCACCTCCTGGTATCCTGAGATGCCAAATCCATGGTTAGAGTGGATTTAATGTGCTGCTCTGTTCACCAAGAGCTCTCCCATAGCAATGCACCATTGTTTGCACTCCCCTGCTCTCCTCCTGTGGATGCACACACCACACAGAGAGGATGCTCCAGAGGTTTAATTCAAAATGGTGTTTCTTGTCCAACTCCAGGAGAATCTTCCAGGTGTGCCAATGCTGAGAGAGCTCCAGCCCATGCTGGTCCAGCTACCACGTAGTGACAGAATTGCTGTCACGACACGGTTGATTTGGCTCTGATGTGGGAGAAGCAATCACTGCTTTGTCAGAAAGCCTGGTCTTCATGAACCTTGCTGGGTAATATCATCTGGTGTGTTCTGCAGCTGCAGGGGCAGGGAGCAGCAATGGCTTTGTGCTGTGAGGGATAGTGGAGATCATAGAATCATAGAATGGTTTGGGTGGGAAGGGACCTCTAAAGGCCATCTTGTCCAGCCCCCCTACGAGAAGCAGGGACATCTCTAACCAGGTCAGGTTCCTCAGAGCCCCTTCAAGCCTGACCTTGAATGTCTCCAGGGCTGGGGCCTCCACCACCTCTCTGGGCAATCTGTTCCAGGGATCCACCACCCTCATAGTAAAGAACTTTTTCCTACTGTCCAACCAAAATCTCCCATTTTCTAGTTTAAAACCATTACCCCTCATCCTGTCGCTACAAACCCTTGAGAGAGATTGAGCTTAATCTTGAACTTCTGCATCTGTTGCAGCTCCTCAGCGTGTAAGGAGTGCTCAGTAACATCCCTGTTCTGCTGTCACACATTGCTCAGGTGGAAGTAGGGACTTGGGCAAGTGAAAACTCAGTCAGGCAACCGAAATCATTGCCCTTTCTGGAAATCTGGGGATGATATTCCAGGTTCTGCTAAAGCTATCACATTCAAAGTCTTATTTCAGAACATTTTGGTAAGATGGGATGAGCAGCTGTCAGCACTCCAGAAGGAGGATCTGGCCTAAGAAACATAATCACTTGTTCCTGTTCCTGGTGTCTACCACAGGCAGAAACATCCTTGCCCTGCTTGCGGCTCTCAGAAGCAGCACCACTTCTTCTGTGCATTCAGTAGGAAAGTGGTGAGGACATGTCAGAAGGTGGAGCACAACAGAGCACAGCTCTGTAGGCTTTTTCTACTTTTAGATTTCCCGTTGCTCCAGGAGACAGAAACATTCTTTATCATCTGTAGCTCTCAGATGCAGGGCTGGCTCCAGGCAATAAATAATTGCCACGGAGGTAAACAAGACAGCAACACCTAGTTCCATCTCAGGTCTGCTCACAAGCAATGCTCCTTCCTTTTACTGGGGTCTGTATTTTAGCACATTCCTCCAGTTTCTAGTAGCTTGTTGTACAGCTTGGTCAGCCACTGGTTCAGAGTTCCAGAGTTAGAGAGAACTGGGTGGAGAAGAGGGGGCTGAGAGGAGACCTCATTGCTCTCTACAACTACCTAAAAGGAGGTTGTGGTGAGGCTGGTGTTGGTCTCTTCTCCCAAGTAACTAATGACAGGACAAGAGGTGATGGCCTCAAGTTGCCCCAGGGGAGGTTTAGATTGGACATGAGGAAGAAGTTCTTTGCTGCAAGAGTGGTCAGGCACTGGCCCAGGCTGCCCAGGGAGGTGGGGGAGTCCCCATCCCTGGAGGGGTTCAGCAAATGAGTAGATGTGGCACGTTGGGACATGGTGTAGGGGTGAAGGAGATGTTGGGATGAAGGTTGGACTTGATGATCCTAGAGGTCTTTTCCAACCTAAATGTTTCTATGATTCTATATAACTAATTAACCAGGTTGGGAAGGTCTAAAATGAAGAGGGCTCACCAGAATAAGCAAGAACTGCTTATAGCAAAGGTACCAGGAGGTGGGGAATGTGTTGCTGGTTTTCTCCATTGTACCTGCAGCAGATTTTGAGCAGTTGTGATGCATGCATGGAGTTGTCCTATCAGAATTGCTGACAGATAACATTTTATGGCAGAATGTCTGTCAGAAACCTGTCACTGTGGATCCTTGTAACAGACTGGGATTTATTATTGCTCTGTGGGCAGGAATCTGGTGTGTGTGTCCAGATTTGTGTGTGTGGAGATGGTCCAGCAGAAAGAACTTGCTGTCAAAAGAGGCAGAGTAATTTCCTCCAGCTCTGAAATACTTTAGCGTAAAGTTTTATTTTTTAGAGATTTTTCTTCTTATATTTCCTTCCTAATACCCTGGAATAAATCCCCTCAGTCTAATGTTCTTACCACTTTTCTTTGATGAATCTCCTCTCTTTGCTCCTGCTCCCTCAGCTGTCCCTGAATTTCCTTCCTAAATCCCCTCTGTCCTTTGCTAACCTCCTGGTGTCCCTCACCGGCCACTTCCAGAGCAGGAAGCAGAGACACGTTGTGAGGCAGCACGTATTATCCTCTAGGTATTACAGACTCATTTTAGCCTCATTTCCACCTCTTAAATCAATCCCTGATTTGTCAAATCCAGAAAATAATAACAGTTACTTAAGAACAAGTGAGTAAGATCATTTGAGGCAGGACGGAGTTGCCAACAGCTGGTGTTCCAGTCATCTGGGGTTGTATCTTCACTTCTTTTTCATACCGGGGTGTAAGATGGGAGTTTGGCAGCCACAGAGGAACTTGGATTAGGGAGAAGTCTTGTGGGGATACCAAAGAGCCCTTCTGGACAGCAGGGTGCTGCAAATTGCTCTATAGCAACAGAACATTATGTGCCACAAAGATGATGGAAGGGGTGGAAGTCCTCTGCTGGGAGGCCAGGCTGAGAGAGTTGGGCTTGTTCCATAGAGACCTTCTTGTGGCCTTTCGGTACTTCAAGGAGCCTTTCAGAAAAATGAGGACAGATTTTCAGCAGGGGCTGTTGGGACAGGACAAGGAGTGATGATTTGAAACTAAAAGAAGGAGATTTAGACTAGAGAGAAGGAAGAAATTTTTGCTTCTGAGTGTGGTGAGACACTGTCCCAGGTTGCCCAGAGAGGTGGTTGATGCCCCATCCCTGGAATCATTGCAGGTGAGGTTGGATGAGGCTCTGAACAACCTGCTCTAGTTGCAGATGTCCCTGCTCAGTTGGAAGAAAAACTTAACGTCTTGGAGAACTGTGGAGACAGTCCTGAATACTGCAGCCTCATGGGAGGAACAACCAGTCAGTGAAATTCTGAGCCCTGTCAGGAAAATTTAGTGTGCAGAGGGGCAACAAACAAAATTGAGGAGTAAAACTGAGAATCAACAGACTAGCACACAAAGAAGGGGGGGTCTCAGCAGGTAAGAAGAAACATTACAGCAGCAGCATGAAGAGGGTCTAGGACTGGTTCAAAGGCTGCTTTACTGAGGGAGTTCTGAGGCTTAAGCAGCCTGAAGGAACTCATGGTAGTGATGGCCTCTCATTCATGGTTTGAATAGCAACAAGAGAGCAGCCACATCAGCGGGCAGAGGAGCAATGCTTCCCCAGAGCCTGCTGGGAGCCTGGAGAGGAGATCTCAGCCATCTGTAGGAGGGAACGCTGGAACTGGGATCATAAACATACTGGGCTGGAATAAAGGACATGATGCCTGGAATTCTGTGTTAGATAGAAATCCAATTTTAACTATAGGTGAAGTTGTGCAGCTATAGCTCGAGGAACAACCAGCAGACGATGGATGCAATACTGAACATCTTGCCAGGCCCTCACTGCCCTTCTGAAGGGGCCTTCGCTATTTCTCACTCTTTCATTTCTCACTCTCTCAAATTGCTGCTTCTCACCGAGCCTTGACCTCCAGCCTCTGATATCATCTCTCCAGCTGGCCCTTTCATTACAGTTTCTGTTTCTCTTCCACTTGTTTTCCAGGTGCAGCTCCAGTCAGAGACACTTAGTGTCTCTCCTCTTATTTAACACATCTTTTGAACAGCAAAACCATTCCTAAGAGCCGTAATTTCTTCCTCCCCATTGCTATAACTGTCTGCTACTACTGCAAATATATTGTTCTTCTCCTGGTTTGATTCTGGGTCCTCTCTGCAGATGACCCCCCAGCTGTCCTTCTCTAAAGCTACTGTAGTTATAACCCCTCTGGTAGCTCCGTATCCTCAGCCCTCAGTTCAGCCTCTACCTGTGGTCTGCTAATACCCTTAAGAGCTGTTCATTCACCTTTTCTTCAAAGCTTACGGAACTTAACCAAAACTAGGGTCTATTTTGTGAGCATTTGTGACCTGAAATAAGATGCCGCAAATCCTTCTATCATGTCTAATGGTCTGGTACCAGCTCTGAGATCTTCAGCATGACTGAAAATAGAATTTAGCACGGCCTCCTTTGATGAAAATGTTGTTCACAGCCAGTCACAATGATCAACTCCTTTATTTGCATATGCAATATGCAAATAAAAATACATATTTTTAAAGTTACAGTGTTTCAACCAGTGTATATCAATAGTTTAAGCACTACTCCTATGAGCAGGACTATGAATACCTGGGCCTGAAGCTCACAATGTAACGATAGACATGAGAGATCTGAGCAGAACTGAAGAATTCAGGACCTGGCCAAAAGGTCACGTCACGATAGGTTTAATATAGATTTTTAGATGTCCTAAGCTTAAAGCTTATACTTAAACCCTACAGAAGTTAAGAAAAATGTTTCAGGGTTTTATGGGGCAGGCATATTCCTGAGAATACATTTTAGAATCATAGAATGGTTTGGGTTGGAAGTGACTTCAAAGATCATCTAGTTCCAACCCCCCTGCCATGTCAGGGACACCTCCCACTAGACCAGGTTCTTCAAGGCCCTGTCCAACCTGGCCTTGAACACCTCCAGGGATGGGGCATCCACAACCCCCCTGGGCAACCTGTGCCAGTGTCTCACCACCCTCAGGGTAAAGAATCTCCTAATTTCTAATCTAAATCTCCCCTCTTTCAGTTTGAGCCCATTACCCCTTGTCCTGTCACTACAGGTCTTTGTGAAAAGTCCCTCTCCAGCTTTCTTGTGGCCCCCTTCAGATACTGGAAGGCTGCAATGAGGTCTCCCCAGAGCCTTCTCTTCTGCAGGCTGAACAAGCCCAACTCTCTCAGCCTGTCTTTGTAGGAGAAATGCTCCAGTGCTCTGATCATCCTTGTTGCCCTCCTCTGGTCCCTCTCCAAGAGGTCCATGTCCTTTTAATGCATTGGTGATGAGGTTCAGGAAGCTAATGATATAGTAGTTGAAAGATGGAGGTTGCTCCTACGTGCAGCAGAGCGCATTGATGCTGGATGGGGATGTTTTAATTGATTTAGCAGACAGTATAGAACAGGTATTTGTTGCCTGGTGAGTAAGTGGCTTGTGACGCAATTCTCCTAACCCTCTTGGAAATAACTTTCATTCATTTTCAAGGAAGACTTCTGTGACTCAAAATGTGTATGTATATGAGCCTAAGCTCAGAGTTATCATAAGAGGATTCTGCTCCTGTTGGATTCAGCAGAACCGCAGCTATTTTCTACAGGTCTGACTTTGGCCCTGGAGTTTTATTTATGCTGTGTCATCCCTGAGATGAAGCTCAGAGGCTCCCTGATCCTCTTGCTATGAGAAACAATTTTTACTCACCCATAGGCATTTTTGCTCTACCCATTACGTGTGTTTTCCAAGCCATAACCTCCTTCTTCTTAAACAGATGATTTGATTTTGGTTCATTTTATTTTTCAGTGATTTCCTGGGGATGAAGGGGGGGGCAATTTCAGTGCAAGCAAAACAACTGTTAAACTGAATCCTCATTATAGTAACATCAAGTGGCTGGTTTAAACTGCTGGCCGCCCATCAGACTCATTATGCTAAATGTTCTTTGCTCCTGGGCACCTCCCTCTCCGTGTGTGCCACAGTGATGTGAGAAGGAGCACAGAGCTTTCTGCAGGATCTTGACGTCTCACCCCAAGCCCCAAAGGGCTTGGGCTGCACGGGTTTGGAAGTTTGTCTCTTCCCATAGACTGAATTCACCCGATGGGGCTGCTTGGTACAAAAATAGATCAGAAAAGCAGAGTGCAACTGGAATAAGTTGTAATGGGTTGTTTATAAAAGGGAAAATCAGTGCATGGGTAGCATGCTTTTTATTAGGGACAGAACCTGCACGGGCACTACGGAGACAGACCCTCAACTCCTGAGCATGTCAGGCAACAGCACTGGTGGATCCTCAGCACTTCCCAGGGGACTTAGCTCCACAGAAGTGGTTAGTTGAGAAGTATATTTCTCTTCCAGTGATAACTGGAAGCCCTAAGGGAAAGCAGACTTTTGGCAGCTGGTTTTCTCCCCTCGACTGCTCAGTTTTCACTTTGTACTCTCACTCTCTCCTGCCCTCAATTAGCCAGTTCTTGATACCTGCCTGGCTTTTCAGAATCAACCACTTAATCATAGACAAAGGCTGAACTTTCTTCTTTCTGCAGCAGTTTAACCTCTGAGCCTTGTGCTCTGTGTGTCTTTCTCCTCCCCTGCTTCTGCATTTCCCCGCTCCTGCGATCAAACTTGTCTCAAGGATCTGCAAGTATCTGCATTGCCTTCCTTTATTATTCCCTGTGCTGATGAATTAGCACAAGTGGAAAATGGGGCCAGTTTTCTGTCTCTGTGTTAGGACCCTTATGCACTATTGCCAGGGGAGGTTTAGACTGGACATTAGGAAGTTCTTTGCTGAAAGAGTGGTCAGGCACTGGCCCAGGCTGCCCAGGGAGGTGCTGGAGTCACCATTCCTGGAGAGGTTCAAAAAACAAGTAGATGTGGTGCTTTGGGACAGGGTGTAGGGGTCAGGGAGATGTTGGGATGATGGTTGGACTTGATGATCCTAGAGGTCTTTTCCTACCTAAATGTTTCTATTTGTTACTACAGAAAGTTTGGTCTGCTGGTGGGAACACCGTATGTGTTTGGGTTTGAAGCAGTATGAGACCACTTTTTGCCTTGGCTTTGGAGAGCAAGTTGAAATGGCTTTGTCAAAGTGTTCGTATCTCCACGAAAAGCAGCAAAATCTGCTCCCTGTCTCACCCTGGGCTCTGGTTATTGTCTGATAGCACATCTACAGCTAATATCCATGATTTTCCTTTTCATTCTCCTTCCATTACAAGTTGGACAAGTGATGCACTTAATTGACAGACTGTTTCATCCATTTCTGCTAGCCTTACTCTTTTTTTTGTGCAAATAACAGATGAGACTTTCCAAGTAGTTCTTCATGTCACAACAATGTCAGAAATCCTGTGAGTGACTAATTGGGCTACCAGGAGCCGCCTTCTCTTTCTTGGGCTTCATGCAGCAGTCCCCTCTCAGCCACCACTCCCAGGCTTGTGGAAAACCTTGCTCTTCCAAGTTCATTCTCTTTAATTTATTGCTTTCCCTCCTCATTTACTAACCCCAGAGCAGTCCCTTCTTCCACTCTGTTGTATCCCAAGCTCAGTTCCCACTCGGTGTTTGGGAAGTCTCTGCTGTGGATGTTTCCAGCCAAAGCTGTTCAGCAGCTGAGTAACCACAGGTTGCATAACTCATGGTCTGGCCCAATATATCTTTTCGTAGGAAAACTAAACAAAACAGCTGCCAAAACCAGGTCATTGGATTTTTTTATATCTGCAGAGCTTCCCACTGTCAACAGCTACACTTTATGTTACCGTAAGACACGACTTTCTGTTTCGGTGGAGTCCTGAGCTCGAGCTGGAAAAGGGGCAGTACCCTATGCTGCTGGGAGATGTCAGCCCAGCACTTTGGAGACCTCAAAACTCTTACTTCTCAGATCCCTTTGCCTTTTTACTGATCATGAAACATGCTGAGATGGGGCTTCAGGAGTTACAACCAGAATCAGGTGGCTACGTGGGCAGTCTCCACGGTGTTAAGAACTGTTCTCATGCTTTTCTAGCATTTTGGGAAAGCTCTTGCAATAAGGAGGCAGCAAAGAGTTAGCTTGGTGGAAGTAAACTACAACCGTTGCTGGCTGTTCCTCCTTTTCTATACTGATATGGGGCTTTGCTTTCCTATCCTTCAGCTGCTATGGGGTCTTGGAAGCTGGAGCAGGTGTACCTGGTGAAATGAGAAGAGCAGGCTTGGTGGTGCTGTGCAGCAGTTCATCAAAGCGGAGCAGTCACCAGCTCACCTGTCCCAATCCTCCTGTTGTGCATGAGTTCCAGACCCAGGGCTCCATAAAGCTCTTATTTATGTCCATTGTTCCCAGAGCTTGCTGTTTGATTTAGGGATCTCCCACTCACCTCATCTGCAATACCAGCTCTGCTCTGCGCAGTTTAGTGCTATAGCTAGAAGGCAACTTATGTCCAAAAAGAGCTTGCCTTTGACCTTGGATGTTCTTGCAGTTGTTGAGTGCTTGGGCAGGTTTCCTGAGGAGCTGGAAGAGGCAGATTTGCAGCATAACCCTGCTTTCAATGTGTCTGTAAAATCCAGTGGGGTGGGTTTTCCTGTTTGTTTTTTCTCTCCGTGGCTTGTAGATCAAATACGTCCAAGCTCGCGAGGGAGAAAAAGGCTTTTCTAATTGCTCCTTTCAGAGAGTGAGTGACTTGCTAAAGATGCCTGAAGGTAAAGCTTCTACACCTGGAGGGTAGCTGAGTGAGCTGTACTGATGACACAGTAGCTGTACTCCTCCTGTCATGGCTGTGCTGGCTCTGCAGGGATGACAGGAGCGGTAAAACCCGCTTTGCGTTCTTTGCCTGCGCAGAATTGTCTGTGAGACACAACAGGGAGCAGGAGGAGGGGTGGTTTTTGGGAGCTGCACCATCAGGATCCTTACGCAACGCCAGCCCAGCACTGCTGGGAAGGCAGCCTCGCAGGCCCCCCTGGCCCCACGCAGGGCTGGACAAAGCAGGGAAAAGGGGGTTTTGGTGCTGGCCCTGCCCTGGTGAAGGAGTTTCTGAGGGCACGGCTCGTTTTAGCCACACGTTGCCCTGCCTCTGTCTGGTACAGCCGTGTTGGCAGCACCCTGAAGTGCAGCCACTCTCCTGGCTGTACAGATGCTGTGTGCAAAGGCACTTACCTGCCCCCTCGGAGCAGGGCACAGAGCCCTCCTGGGTGTCCTGAGAGCAGCAGGAGCGCTTCATTTGAGGGAAGGACAATCACAACAAGATACTGCATGATAATCAGAAAATTCAGTCCTGCAATGCAGCATTATGGAAGGGGAAAAAAAAAAAGAAAAGAAGAGAGAGAGAGAGAGAAAACCGAGCAGTTTGTCTCCCTGCACCATCCAGGGGAATTCAGAGCAAAAGAACTGTGTATTTGGGTCAGCTCAGTCCTAAAGGAGAATTTTCATGCAGTCTTTTCAACCCATTTTCAGACATGGTTGCGGAAGGCGCCAAACCTTAAAGGGGCAAATATTAATAAGAAATAGTCCAGTCATTGTAAACTGCCTGTTCTGCTCCTGCTGCTGTCATTTCAAAAGGAAAGCAACAAAGCAGTTCAGGTATGTCCACATGGTCCATGTGGTGTGATGCAGGGTCATGCAGAGACACCTGAGTGGCTCTGAACGTGCCCATGTCAGGACAGGACCATTATTACCAGATCAGGGCAGGACTCAGCTTGGGCTCATTAGGCAGCTTGTTTGAAGCTGGCTGAGACATCTCTGCCCAGCATGGGAATTCCTTAGTTCTCCAGGTGAGCTCAGGCTTTATCTAGGCCTGATCCACAGCTCAGTGAATTCTGAGAGTCTTTCCACTGCCATCATAGAATCATGGGTTGGAAGGGACCTCCAAAGGCCATCTAGTCCAACCCCCCTACAAGAAGCAGGGACATCTCTAACCAGAGCAGGTTGCTCAGAGCCCCATCAAGCCTGACCTTGAAGGGCTCCAGGGCTGGGGCCTCCACCACCTCTCTGAGCAACCTGTTCCAGTAATCAACCACCCTCATATTAAAGGACTTTTTCCTAATGTCCAACCTAAATCTACCCTTTTCTAGCTTAAAACCATTGCCCCTTCACCTTCAGTGGACTTTAGAATGGACCTGGACATTGTTTTCAGAAAGGTGTCCCTCAGTAGGGTCATGCTGGTGTCTGCTGTGCTGTGGGGTGTTCTGCAGGGTCAGGAGGACATAAAAACAACCTCCTGGGACAGTGGGAACAGTCAAATATAGAGGAGTGTCACACTGAGAAAACATCACACGGGAAGAAGGGTGCTTAGCACGAAGTGGTCTTCTGGCATGTTCTCTGCGTGAAGTGAGACCAGAGTCAAACACTCATTTCCTCTGAAGTTCACCCAATTCCTGCCTCACGCCAGTAACTTCTGCTCTGCTGCTTTTGCTCCTCTTTGTCCCAGGCATTTCACCCTCACCCAAGATTCCCTCCATGCTGCTGCTGCCAGGGTCACTTCAGCTTGGGTTACTCTGTTCTCTTCTAGATTTAACTTCAGTATTTTAAATCTGAACTGAATGGCCTTGGTTCGTACCAGGCTGTGCCGTGGCTTTTGCCTGGTGGTTTATTCTTCACTTTATGACCATGGTACCTGAGGGTCCTCACCAGGCCCTGCTGAGCAGCAAGCACAGGGTGAGCATGAAGCAGCTGGGAGTCAGTCCTGGAGCCTGTGCTGGTGGAGTTAGGGGTAGTGCCTGCGTGTGAACTGCTCGTCATTAATATCAAGTGTGTCTGTTTTTAGCAAGAAGCTGTCATCTTCAAAGTTCCCCCCCCTACTTCATCTTCCTCATTAATTTTAATTTTTTTTCCAGTCTTCCTGTTAAAAATGAATTCTTAATGAGTGCTTCTGCTGTTTAAAATGCCTCAAATTCCCTCCGTAATGATGCCTCTCCATCAAACTGAGAACACATTCTTTGTAAACAAAAAACAAGACCTTGTGGCGTGCGATTTGCATATCTTCTGTGGTGCCTTTTAATTTATACTATTGACATTTATTTTTAATTTCTTCCTATCTCTTTCACTCTGGCTACGCTGGATGAGCACATGATGTTGATGGTTAGTTGTCATTTATTTTTTTCACTTGGCCTCTTGAAAAAATGCTCCTCTAAAAGCAGCCTTTGTAGTCCCTCTGTCTCTGAAGCTTGCATAAAGTTTGTTAGTAGGGAAGGATTTTTCTTAGCACTGTGTTTCACTGTCGTTTGGAGCTTTCAAAATGTATCCTGATAATTGTTTTCAGCATTTTCAAAATCTATTCCTGTGCTTGGGCAGAAGTTTTAATCCCATTGACATGGGCAGGAATAAAGTGATGAGTCAGTGAGTTCAGCTCCGATCGGTATCAGAGGAGGTTCTGCAGTACTCATCTCTTCCTATCAGTACATACAAAGGAAAATTAGTCTCTTAGTAGTGAATGTTTGATGTCTTTGGATTAGCCACAATAGCCATGAAGTGCAGAAGCAGGAGGCAAAGCCTGGGATGAGAATCCAGCCACCTCTCCATGCAGGAGGACTTGATAGTCTGTGCAAAGGGATGCTGACCATTCCTTAACTGGACATGCACCATGGAACGTGCTGATCAGCTCTTTACCACAGGAGCTGATAGTAAAAACAAATCTATTGAAGGTAGGAAGTCTCCCTCTCTTCCTACCTACATGTCATCTTCAGCCACAAAAGCGAACAATATATGGTTGACTTTCTTTTGTCCTGCTGTAGCCTTGAGACCGAAGGGGAGCAACCCCAGGTGTTGATCTCTTCTCCCAAGTAACTAATGATAAGACAGGAGTTAATGGCCTCAAGTTGCCCCAGGGGAGGTTTAGATTGGACATTAGGAAGAAGTTCTTTACTGCAGGAGTGGTCAGGCACTGGCCCAGGCTGCCCAGGGAGGTGCTGGAGTCCCCATCCCTGGAGGGGTTCAACAAACGGGTAGATGTGGTGCTTTGGGACATGGTCTAGGGGTCAGGGAGATGTTGGACAAAAGTAATCCTAGAGGTCTTTTCCAACCTAAATGATTCTGTGATTCTCTCCGTTGAGTTCAGCCTTGAGAGCCTAGCATCTCTATAGTTGTTGGGCATCTCTACAGAAGTTGTTGAGTGTTGCACGTCACTCACCCAGTCCAAAACCTGCCTTCTTCGATGAGGTCTCAGACTGGGGGTTCAGATACAGTGGTCACTTTTAAAAATGCTCTCCCCCAGCAGAGGTTCACAGTGCTGCCTCCTTAAATAGGTCATTTGTCCTCAAATGTTCCAGGCTAGCTGATCTTGGGAGATACCAACCTGTCTCATAGCTGAGTACTTAGATAGAGGGCACTAAAAATTACCAGTCAGTTGAATGAGTGTGCTCCAAGCTTGGGATTTACATTCTTCACAGCCTTTACCTCCCTGCTTGCAGACTGACCACAGAAATTTTACCTGTCTTAATTTCAAGGAGCCTGAGGAACTAAAATCTGCTTTTCTGAAAATACTGTGCTTTGAGCTCTTGAGCTAGAAACTCTTGCAAGTGAAGGTATTAGACCCTTTGCACAGGAACAAGCTAATTTCCAACATGTTTTGGTGCTGTTGAAGCCATGTCTACTATTCTGTTATTGGTAACTGTCTTTTCTTGATTTTACAGCCAGCAGGCAGGAGATATTTTGTCTCTTGACACCAAGGGTAAGCCAAGACCATTAGGGAAGAGAGGAACTGTCCACGTTGCTAAAAATTGTTTGTACACCGTCAAAACTGTGATAGAAGTGGATTCCTAATGGAAGCCAAACAATTATTCATAGAGCAGAGGAGGGTGTGATTTCCACTCTGAAGCACTTTTAGGGGCTTTCATCTGCCTTTTGCTGTGAACTTACTGGAGCTCCCATGAATCTGTCTGTCAGTGTTTCACTGACTCGTTGGGGATTAAGCAGTTTCTCAGAAACTTGTTTTTAGCAAAACCATCCCTATTAGTTGCTGGTTTGTATTCCCTGTGGCGTCTGGTTTGTATCCCCAGTTATCTTGGTTACATGGATCACCTCATTAGCTCTGTGTAACTTTTTTAAGCAGGTGAGAGAAGAGGTTGTCATGGTAAATAATGAGCAGTCGAAGCCCCTCTTCTCACATAACTAGTGGGTATGCTCAGAAAATGCTGTAGGAACTAGAAGCATGCACAAGCTTGGTGAAGATGGAAAGGCTACATGATTGTGGTGCAAGTATGATAGAATCATAGAATGTTTTGGGTTGGAAGGGAGCTCCAAAGGTCATCTAGTCCAACCCCCCTACAAGAAGCAGGGACGTCTCGAACTAGAGCAGGTTGCTCATCACATTCCTCTCTATGTTGTTGAGGATCCACTTCTGCTCTCAGCAGGATTTGCTCCAGTGGGGTTGTAGCTGTGTTGGGACAACAGAGCAGGGCAGGTACAAATGGGCAGCCAGAGGTGCCGTGATGCCTTCAGGTAGAGTCTGTAGCTGAAGCACCAGTGCCCCATCTCGCTGATCTAGATTGCAGCCCTGGTCTGGCTTCTTTTTAATTGTTTATTTTCTTTTAACTGTTTAGCAGCCAACACCGAGTGAGATAATGACTGAGGATGCAGAAAAAATTCTCCAGGGAGACCTTCTTGCAGCCTTTCAATACTTCAAGGGGCCTGTCAAGAAAATGGGGGCAGACTTTTTAGCGGGGCCTGTTGTGACAGACAAGGGGTGATGGTTTTAAACTTAAAAAGGGAGATTTCGACTAGAGAGAAGGAAGAAATTTATTTACAATGAGGGTGTTGAAAAGCTCGACCCCGCCTGGCTCCAACTTCCTTTCAGGGAGTTGTCAAGATCAAGAAGGTCTCTCCTGAGCCTCCTCTTCTCCAGCCTCAGCACCCCCAGGTCCCTCAGCCACTCCTCACAAGACGTAAGCATTGGTGCTCACTGTTTTGGGGGCTGTGAAGGGCACATCCTTAGCAAGCTCCATGAGTTTGCCTGTCTGAGGCTCTGATGCATACTTAAGTGTCATTCTTATTCAAGCTAATCAGTTACAGGCTCTGTCTGTCACCAGGAGCAGCTGTTTGTCTCCTAAATGAGAACTCCCACACCTGCGCCTGCCCTCATTACAGCCCCATCCCCACCACGCTGCCTCCTGCTCCCAGCCCTCCTCTTCCAGCTGGGAATCAAGGACAATGGTTCCTGTGGTTCCTGTAGGTGTGGGGTGGCCATATGACAGTTCAGAGGAGGCCTCCTAGTCCTCAGGACCAGCAGTGCCTGGGATGCAGCTGCCTGCGTGGCCTTGGGCGAGTCACTTGACCCCGGCACGCCTCAGTTAACCCAGCTGGAAAATTGGGTAAAAAGCAGAAACCTTCGCGCCGTGTCTGAGCTGAGCTCTCCTGGGGAAAGAGAGAGATGGCAGGAAGGTGGGTGGGTACTGCTTTGGGCTTGTGGATGAAGTATTTGGATGACTGGAAGTGCCAACTGGTGCCCAGGTGGATGTAGGGAATGGTGGCAGGGATTGATGGCAGCAGTCCCTGGGGCACAGCACACTGGGGTTGTGTGCAGGGAAGGCAGTGGCCAGAGTTCAGTGGATCACTGCTGTGCTCATCCTGGGACACTTTGTTGATGTGTTCCTTCAAGATCCTTGTTTGGGGCATCCCTGATTTTGCTGGAATGTCAGGAGACTAGGAGATGAATTAGAAATGTGTTGTGCAGAGCTCAGTAGACTCAATTCTCTGTTGGAAATGGAGTAGATACTACAGCTGTAGGTGTGTGAAAGCAAATCTCAGAAAGAAAAGCAAGTGAAAAGGAAGCTTCAGACCCAGTGGCTGCTGTTGCCTTTGAAATATCCTGGCAGATCTGTTCAGGTTGTGATTTAGCCAGCACTAGGCACACCATAGTCTGGAGGTGCACAAATTGCCTTCCAACAGCTTCTCTTGTGGCCTTGTGTCAGGCTCTGGGTGAGGAACCTCTCCATGACTTCAGTCCTGTAGCTCCAGGCAGATGTTTACCAGCTCATCTTTCCCCCTTCTTGAAGTCCTGAATCTCCCAAAAACCTGCACTGTGCAAATTCTTCTGGTAAAATTAAGACATGGGCTCTTTGCATCTTGCAGTTAGCTTGGTAGATGCATCTTAACCTGTCAGGAGGAATAACAGGTTAAGAAGGGATCTTGCCTGTTTGAACAGCATGAAATTCAGGCAAAAATGAAATGATTTAAATGGTGGTAAAGATTCATTCCACTCCTCCCAGCTTCCCCCATGCAGCCCGGGTGGCATTTTTCCCAGTTCCAGTCCAGAGGGACTGGTATGAAGAGCAGACCTGAATGTGCTCTGAAGTGACATTAATCATTGGCCAAGGTCAGCAGGACAGAGCTTGCAGTATGTTTAGCATGGATCGTCCTTGTCGTCTTGTTTTATCTGTCCAGTTGGGTTCAGCTGCATGTGTTGTCCAGCTGGTGCCATCCCTGCTCTCCTCCCCTCCATCCCTTCCTACCTGTGTGACAACTGACATGGCTGGGTTCAGAGACAGACGCTTTATCTCGGCGGCTGCTTTATCTCATCCAGGGCTGACGTGTTGGACTCCAGGCTGTGCTGTCACTTGCCCCTGAGCTGTGCACCTGGTTGAGGGGCTGTGTCCATCTCCTGTGGGCCAGCACCCCTCCTTTGTCAGGGCTTCTCCATATCTGCTGTGGGGGAAGGAGAGGCAGGCCAGCGTTCGACAGAGACGGCGGCATAGAGGGAAGAGGAAGGAGAGCAAGGAGCAGTAATAAATTACCACCGGCCATCAGCGTGAGCCATCTGCAGCAATCCCCGTGACAATATGGACACTGGGGATATTGCTTGTAAGCAGGGCTGTTAACACCTTCTGCAAAGGGAGAGCTTTGTGAACACCCACTGATCCCAGAGAAGGTACCCACTGGAAGCCAAGTTTGCAGCAGGCATTAATAATCCCATAGAACAATATGTGCCAGTTAGAAATAGCTGAGCTGTTTATCTCCAGAGCTCTCCCTGGGCAGCTGCAGAGGGGCTGCCCCTCCATCCTTCTGACTGACACTCACTAATCCAGCATCTCTTCTGTCTAAAACACACAGAGAGAACGGTTCAGGGCAGAGGAGTCTTTGGAATTATTATTTTGCGTAGACTTGGCTGAAGCATGGATGTGGTGTTGTCCAGACAGGGACAGGCCACCCTTACTCCAGAACTGAACCATCTCAGTAGGCAGTTAAAGTGCCGTGATTGACCTGGTGTCATGGGGAGGATGAATGGCAGAGGCAGAGAAGACTTCAGGTCTTCTTGCTCCTTTCCGCTGGAGAGTTTCACAGCTCTTTCAGGAGATCCTGAATGAATCTCCACCAGAACCCCATGAAGAATTCATGAATGAAACTATATAGCATAGTCCTACAAATGAACTGTTGTTGTTCCCAGCTTGTAGGGAGGGACAAGCTGCTAACACCAAAGGTAAGGAACAAACCAACCCCCAAGGTTTTCACTTGAGATCCTTTTCAGGTATTACTTAAAGTATTCTTAGGTGATGCCACACCTACCATTCCTCTTTTTCACATGGAAGGAACCAGTCAGGAATAGGCTGCCTTTATTCACATTTATTTTGTTCTTCCTTACGTGGAGAATTACCTTGTCTCTAGAGAGTACAAGGCACCCAGTGACGAGGAGACACAGGTCTGGTGTGGCCCATGTACATCAAATAACCCTTAATCCATCTACTGAAACCTTCTCTAAGAAGAAAAAATATCTAAGACTGATTTTTCTTCTGCTTTACTTCCCTCTTCTTGTTTCTGCCCCAGAAACTCCAAACTCTTGAGGTTCTGGGCTGCACAAGGGCCCAAAAGACTTGAGGGCATTTTGACTTGGACTAGATGATCCTTGAGGTCTCTTCCAACCTGGCATTTGATGATTATATGATGAGTGAAATGTCAAAGAGCCCTAAGTTTGAGACCTCTGTGCCTGCTGAGCAAAACTTCAGGAGAATCAAACAGTGATGGCTCCTGCTTGGAGACAAAAGGGTGGAGATGCTCTCCCAAAGTAGACTGTTCATCAATAAATAGGTGGTGGCCAGGCCTTCCCAAAGAACACAGCCAGCAGGTGGGCGAGAGCAGGGCTGGTGTCTCCCTTAGTGTCAGTGGATGCTCATCCAAACAGACTGACTACATGCTATATAAACCACCTGACATCTGCTGAGCTCCAGGTGCCTGCCAAGTTCTGCCCTGTCCCAGGAGTGCTCATTGCTTGCCAGCAGTGATGGATCCTTCTGATAGCCCCTGGATTGTGTCTCCGCACTCTCAGTCCCCTGCTTATCACAGGCTGCAGCTGCATGCTGCTGGAGCCAGCTCGGGTGGTGCCTGTGGCTGTCTCCTGGAGGGTTTTCATCAGCCCCACCACCTATGTTGGAGTTGGTCAGTGCCTCTTTAAGCAGTTTGTACACCCCTGGGAGCGTTCTTGATTCTCCTCATAGAAGCCACCAGAACCATGTGGAGGCCCATGCAGGTAGCAGGGACTGGCTGGTTTATGCCAAGCAGAGGCTGTAATTTGAATGGAACAGCAGCTGTGTGACTTCTTCACATTCATATTTATGCTAATATTCATATGTGCACTTTGGTCACAACAACCCCCAGCAACACTCCAGGCTTGGGGAAGTGTGACTGGAGAGCTGCCTGCTGGAAAAGGACCTGGGGGTGCTGGTGGACATGGCTGAACATGAACCAGAGTGTGCCCAAGAAGGCCACCAGCATCCTGGCCTGTATCAGAAATGGTTTGACCAGGGAAGTGGTAGAGTCCCCATCCCTGGAGGAGTTCAAAAAGTGAGTAGATGTGGTGCTTCGAGACATGGTCTAGGGGTCAGAGAGGTGTTGGGATGAAGGTTGGACTTGATGATCCTAGAGGTGTTTTCTAACCTAAATGTTTCTATGATTCTATGATGTTCCTGACATTGTGTAGAGAGCAAATGCACATCCCCTGGTGAGAACACTCATCTGAAGAGCTCTGCCTGTGTGGCAAAGAGTTCCAGTTCCTCAGATCTGCTGTTACTCTGACTAGTAATTCAGCTGGTGGTCTTCCTTGATGCCATCACCTCTGTCACCTCCTGCTGCAGCCCTCTGGGGACACAGCACAGACAGACCCTCTTCAAATGCAGCACCCCCGAACAAACTGTCCTCATGTATTTTAATTAAAGAGCAAGTTTTCAGATCATAAAGGCCAGCTTTATACCTAAAAGCAAATGCAAGCAGCAGGTTATAAAAAGAAGTGGATTTTTATTGCAAAGCATTGTAGGTAATAAATATTTATCAACTTAATTCACTGGTATGATAAATATGAGCTCATCTGTGACTTCTCCACTGGTCCTCTTCTTCCATCCCAGCACTTGCCTGGTACCCAGCCCTTCACCCCTCTGCAATCTGCTGCTGATTGCAGAATCTTCTTTGCTTTCCTGTGATTACTTCTCTGGAGAAGCATCCGTGAAGAGAGCTAGCACATTATCATTTAGGAGCTTCCCATTAAAGAGTGGGGAAAAAATTCCTTGTCCTTGCAAAGCAGAAAGACAAACGTCTACAGTCATTTATTGTGTAGTGTCACTGGACAGGGCAGGAAACGTGGCTGTGTTTAACGAGGGAATTCTTGAAGTGAGCAAATTCCTGGGGAAAAGGTAAAAAACGGGCACTGGGAGGTGGTTTTCATCTCATTGCCTTGCTGGGTCTGTGCCCTGGCTGCTGTTAACTTGTGGGCCTGTTGTGAGAAGATGGGTTTTGGGAAGTGATCAGGGAATGACCTGCCAGAGTGAGAGGGAAATTAAATGATTGAGGGAAGGGGGTTAAAATGAACAAACCCCACAGCATGAAACTGTAGAATGCTGGGAGCCTAAAGCACGTGTAGGTTCCAGAGCTAAAGAGAGCTGGTTGCAGAAGAGGGGGCTGAGAGGAGACCTCATTGCTCTCTACAGCTACCTAAAAGGAGGTTGTGGTGAGGCTGGTGTTGGCCTCTTCTCCCAAGTAACTAATGACAGGACAAGAGGTGATGGCCTCAAGTTGCCCCAGGGGAGGCTTAGATTGGACATTAGGAAGAAGTTCTTTGCTGCAAGAGTGGTCAGGCACTGGCCCAGGCTGCCCAGGGAGGTGCTGGAGTCCCCACCCCTGGAGGGGTTCAAAAAAATGAGTGGCTGTGGTGCTTTGGGACATGGTGTAGGGGTGAGGGAGATGTTGTGATGAAGGTTGGACTTGATGATCCTAGAGGTCTTTTCCAACCTAAATGATTCTATGGTTGGATTTATGTCCCAGGGCAGGTGGTCCTTGCTGATCACCAGAAGCCCAAAGGGGTAGGTGAGCTCAGGAGGACCCCCTCCTTCATTCTCTGTTTGTCAGTGTGTTTCCATAAGCAGTGGCTGCCAACATCTGTTGGGGAACCTCTGGAGAAGCCAGGCCAGGCTAAGGCCACCTCGAGCTGCTTCCTCAGGCTCAGTAAGGCCAGAACTGTCCATTTTTGTACTTAGAGGTATCAAAACAAAAGTACGATGTTAAAAAGGGCCTTGGCAAAATATGAATAATAAAATGGTAATTGATACATGCATTAAAAAAATTAATTTAGCAGCACAAAGAATTAAATTATAAGAGCAGACTCAGCAGAGTGAATAAATCCTTCTTTTTGTATGGTGTTGGTAGATTTGGGGTTGACTTTTCACAATCTTAAAGGTCTTTCCCAACCTAAATGGTTCTGTGGTGCAGGTTATAGGGAGGACTGCTCTGCTGGCAACAGCTTTGGGCCTGTGGTGCCAGTTCAGAGGTCTCAGAGGGATACTCCAGGAGATCCCATCAAGGGTACAACATGGGGAGCAATGTGGCTCCAGTGTGAGGGTAGGAGGAGGTACCATGTGCAGAGCTGCCCTGGAGTTCCCCTGGTCTGGTGGGATGATCCAGCTCCGTGTTCACCTGTAGTGGAACAAGGAAAATGTCCTTTGGAGCAGGAGATCATTTAAAGAGCTGGTTTGTTTGGTGAAACGTGGTTGGGGTTTGGTTGAGCAGAAAATATATTCATTGCAGATGAGCTTTCAGTCATAGGTTTTTTTGGTTTAGGCTGTCAATGGATGGGAGTTGGGCTTTGTGTAGAAGCCCCACTCTCTGTGGGAGCTCATTGGAAAAATTAAATGTATGGTTTCCCATATGTGTTGTCTGAATGCTCCGAGTGCTGAGAGTTCTGGGGGGATTAAGTTCTGCCAGGCATTATGAGAGTTGGGAGGTTGTACCCCAGGCAGACAAAGGTCACCTTCCTCCCTTGCAGCTCTGTCTGGGCATTCAGCTTTGCCTTGGTCTCCCATCCCGGGAGACCCACAGGGAGGCGCAGATTTAGTTCATGCCAGCCCTTGCATCACCTCTCCTGATCTTCTCCCTTCTCCCATTGCAGCATCTGAACACCTCATCATTGCTTGGGGTGGTGTGTCTGGTGGTGGGGCTGAACCTCCTGTGTGCCTGGACACAAAGTCACCAGTTCATTTTGCTTCAGGCTGGGGCTGCACTGACGCCTGTAGCTGCAGCAGGTAGAGCATGAACATGTGAGGCTGACACGTCACCAGAGCCTTTTCTCCTGCTCTCCATATTTTCCAGGCTTCTTCCTGTCATTTGCATTGAGCAAAACCCAGTACAAAACACTTGGTAATCAGTTAGAGAGGGAGGAGAAGTATTCTTCTATAGAGAGAGAAGTATTTTGATTCATTCCTGATCCTTCAGAGCAACATCTGAAGAGCAGAGAGGAAAAAATAGCCCTTCTTGTAACCTTTGTTTTGTTCTTGCTGTTTCTGTGAAGGGCATGGGAAGGCTCTTTATGGGGGGCTGGGGATACCTCTTGGTGCACAGATGATGGGTCACTCAGCTGCACATTCACTCTTCTCCTCTCTCCGATGCATCGTTAGGTTGTTAGCCCTGTTTGGGGAGCAGTAGTGTTTAGGATTGGGCAAGGATGCCTTTAGGATGCGTGTTGGTTTGCTCATAAAACAGGGACTGAAAAGTGAGGGACTGAGAATTGGGTCAGACAGAAGCTTCCAAAAAGCTGAGCTTATTGTGGAGGAGAAGCAGCAGCCAGAATAACAAACCATGGGCCAGTGAAATTGGTTCCCCATTCCCTCTTCATCAAACCCTCCTCCGGGTAAACCTGTTTCGGTTGATAGTGAATATTTCATGCAGTGCCGAGCATTTTCCGAACTGTGCTGTCCTACTTTCTCCACCTCCAGCCCCAAAGGAATGTTTTTACATCATGGAGCTTTATTTTTGGGCAGGGGAGGAGGGAGCGGAGGCTGCGGGCTGGCGGAGAGACGGCAGCAAAGAGCAGTTCAGAGAACAGCTTGGCTCTGGTGTCTGGGCTGAGGGTCTCACCTCCACTCTCTTGCTCCCTCCAGAAAGCTCAGGGAAAAGGGTTGGATCCCAAGGGGCTGGGACACGGTTCCAGTTGGAATAAAATAGCCCTAAAAACGTCACCCTGCTCTTCCTGGGCTGCTCTCGGCGCGCTGCTCTCATTGTAGCTGCTTCAGGGACAAGCTGTTGTCACAGCCGGTGCTGCAGGTCCCCACAGCTGCCCAAGGGAAGAGCTGTGCCTGTCCCACCACCAGCTCCTGGCTGCCTGGCAGCTGTTCCTTCAGGAGAGGAGAGGCACCAAGCCCTGCTCTGCTACCTCCTCACCTCCCCTCCATGGAGAAAGATCAGCTAAGAGTCCAAAAGCCTCATAGGTCCTGGGGTTCTTCAGACTGGAGAAGAGAAGGCTCTGGGAAGACCTTCTTGGGGCCTTTCAGGACTTAAAGGTGCCTGTCAGAAAGAGGGAGACAGATTTTTAGCAGGGCCTGTTGGGACAGGACAAGGAGTGATGGTTTTAAACTAAAAGAGGGAGATTTAGACTAGAGAGAAGGAAGAAATTTTTGCTGCTGAGGGCGGTGAGCCCCTGCCCCAGGTTGCCCAGAGAGGTGGTTGATGTCCCATGCCTGGAACCATTGCAGGTGAGGTTGGCTGGGGCTCTGAGCAACCTGCTCTAGCTGCAGATGTCCCTGCTCCCTGCAGGGGCATTGGTCTAGATGGAGTTTAGAGATCCTTTCCAACCCAAACAAATCTATGATTCTATCATCTGGTGCCCTCCAGTGCTTGACATTCTTGAGTTGGTAGCAGTAGGCCTTAGGTTGAGGACTTTATACTTTAAAGGAAACCTTCAAATCCTTCTGGGTACTTAATAAGCAAGGTGGGGAGCACTGTTGTACTGTCCCAATGTTTTATTCCCTCTTTTGAAATCAGTCTTTTAAAAGTTTCCACATATGTTTTTATGAAGCTGATGGAAGGTGCCTGCTTGAAAGTGAGACCTTCCTCACCCCAGTGCCTCCAGCTGTCTCTGAAAGCACCATGGCAAAATAAACTGCCCCACTCATCTGCCAAACAGCTGAGGGGCTTGTGTTGTCTCCCACCCCACCAAACTCTGGCAGACGTTGGTATCCCAGGCCCTGCTGTGGGTTTGTTTCACAAGAGCCTCTTCTTTAGGACAGGCAGAGCAGCTCTGGAGCCTGGAAAAGTCCCAGAGCCTCAATATGCTTGCTGGTATTAGCCTCCTAAAAGCACACGTTACCTGACCAGCTGAATTAGCATCTCCTGCAGCCAAGGCAGCAGCAATTCAGCGCCTGACTCATGCCGTGATGGACCTCCAAGCCTAGTGTTCGTGGTGTGTGATTCTCCAGGCGCCCCTTCTCTCCTCCTCTGCTCTCTGCCCATCATGGAGGGGCACAAACGGGCAGAGCTTTCTTCTCAGACCACTGAGCTGCAGCTGTGGCTGCTCTGCTCCCTGACGCTGGTCCATGACCTGAAGCGTTGTTGGCCCGCGGCAGGTCCCTGAAGGACGTGGGGCTGGAGTGAAGCACGGAACTGCTTCGTTAGCGCTTCAGATTGACGTGATTTGGGTTGGTGCAGAAAGGCTGGGAGGGGGTGGTGGCACATCCTTCTTCCTTGATGGTTCTTGCCCCCTTACAGGAGGGGAAGGATGAGGAAAAAGGGGTCTTTGGTGGTGTGGTGGAGGCAGGAGGGAGCTGTGGAGTATCTCTAGGGCGTGCTCCACCTCCACAGCGTTACAAAACCGCAGTTCAGCGGGGGACACCAGAGCACTCAGGGAAACTGCAGCTCCAACTAAGTGAACCTTTCAGGCTACTTATCACAGCAGTTGCAGGCCCTGCTTCAAGGAGAAACAATAATGAATAAATAAAAAAATAATCTTGCAAAAGGAGCTCGTATCCATCTAGAGCGCTGGATGAAATAAAAAGTGACAAACAAACAAAACTCACCAGCTCCGGCTTTAGAAGCTGTGGTTAAAAATAAACCCCCGTTGACTGCAGCAGCTCCTCCCTGCCGAGAGCAGGAGACCCAGAACCTGCCTGGCTCCTCACTCCTGCCCAGGGTGGGCAGATGAACAGCTTGCTCTGGTGTCATGACAGAGGTTCCTTGGTGACATTGGAAGTGTCATTTTTCACCTGTGATTGCAAAGGGTGGGTCGTAGCACGTGTCTTAGGTGCTGTAGCTGTGGTTAAAAACAAAGCAAGGGACCATCGATGATGAGGCTGGAACCTCTCTGCTGTGAGGACAGATTGAGAGAGTTGGGGTTGTTCAGCCTGGAGGAGGGAAGGCTCCATGAAGACCTTGTGGCCTTTTCAGTACTTAAAGGGGCCTATAAGAAAGCTGGGGAGGGACTTTTTACAGGGAGTTGTAGTGATAGGATGAGGGATAATGGGTTCAAACTGGGAGAGGAGAGATTTAGAAGTTAGGAAGAAGTTCTTCAATGTGGGGGTGGTGAGACACTGTCCCAGGTTGCCCAGGGAAGCTGTGGATGCTCCATCCCTGGAGGTGTTCAAGGCCAGGTTGGATGAGGCTTTGAGCTCCTTTTTTTGGGAGATGTCCCTGCCATGGCAAGGGGGTTGGAACAAGATGATCTTTGAGGTCCCTTCCAACCCAAACCGTTCTAGGATTCTGTGACCTCTGATCTGAAGCATTTACAGTCTAAACAGGCAATGCATGTAAAAGGGCAGAAAAATGTGGGAAGAGTCAAATACCTGACTGTCTCTGTTCTCTAAGTACTGAAGTAAGGCACAGATAGATTGAGTAACCCAACCAAGGCAAAAGAAGCTATCAAGAAAGTCAGAGAGTGCAGCTGGACTTTTCAAATCCCAAATCAACACCTCAACCTCACCCCCTCCCTTGTTACCCTCTCCAAGCTATCCAGTATTGGTGCTGTATTTCCCAGAGACGTTTTCCAGTCCCCATGAATCCAGACTAAGTTAGGAGATCCTTAGACAGCTTTGTGGCTTCCTTTGGATATCTTCAGTAATTGTTCCAGCCTTATCCACACCCCATGAGACCTCCAGGGATTAGTTTTAGGTGGTTATCGTTTTGTTTAGAGGTGGGTTTGGATGCAGACCTCATTGAGGTTCAACTTTGGAACTAGTTATAGACGTGCAGTAGAAGATATTACAGCTTTTATTTCATTTCAATATTCTCTCTGTTTTCTATGTGTATAGATGTGTCCAGTATTTGGATGCTTTTCTTGAGGAATATGTAGAAGAACTGTGCTGTAATGAGACCAACAGCTCCCACCACTGGTGGGACCCCACAGCAGCCTGTCAGCACCTCCAGAATTTAGGGCTTAGACTGTTCTGAGGGGCTCAGTTCCATCATTAGGCCAGATTTCCATTAGACCCGGTCAATTACAGTGTCTGAGCTATGTGGAAATCCAATTTTTATTGAGTTCCTAATTGGAAAGGGGATTCTTCTTAAAATCTTAGCTGGGGATAGTTCAGTGGCTGAAAATCTGCCTCCAGGAGAACCCCAAATGATGGAAGCTTTTGAAAGGTGGGCTTTACCTACTGCTGCTGCCAGAGGAGAGAGGTCCTTCCGTAAGGGATTCCTGAGAGGGGGAGGTGCCAGTGTCTGAAGCTCCCACTGGCAGTGCCTGGATTCCCAGAGGGAAACAAATACCAACTGTAAGCAGCATTTCAGAAAGCTGCTCAGGGTTTCTCAGTGGTGGTTTTTCCTAAATCATAATGATTGCACTTCTGGAAGAAAAAAAATCATTTAAGAATAGGCTGAAAGCTCCTTAATCCTAATGTAAGGAAATCCCCTGTGCCTCCCTTGGAAGAATATTTTTCTTGGGAATGAGAAGGGTGCTAGCACGTATCGAGGGCCTGACCCAAGTTGTGCTGGCACTGGGAGGGTGCTGGACAGTGACCACCAGCAGTGCCAGTGAGGAGGATGTGCCAGTGCTGGTGCTTTCTAATAGAGCCCTACAGGTCCATGTGACAGGGACACTGTTCTGAAGTGAATGCTTGGAAAGAGCAGAGGAATGAAATAGGAAAAGGATGATGATCATTCTTGAAAAGACCACCTTGGGCCTGGCCACTTCCCTGTCAGCTGGAGGAAAGAAAGGGATGCAGGTGGAAGTTACCACCAAAGGAACAGAATCATAGAATCACTTAGGTTGGAAAAGACCTCTAGGATTATCAAGTCCAACCTTTGTCCAACATCTCCCTGAAGAACATTAAATCCTCTCTCACTGGGTTTGAGTGAAGCTGTTGTGAGAGCACAGTCCTGTGGGAAGGTAGAAGCAGTGCCCTGAGCGGAGCAGAGTCTGTGGAAAGCAGTTTTCCTCATTGCTCTCTGGATTCCTGCTTCTCTCTATTTGTCCTGCAGGAGAAAATACCCACATTGTGAGGGGGATCTGTGGCCCAGAAGAAGGACTTGTTGTTTGTGCTCAGCCAGCGCTGCAGAGGGGACAGGAGTTCTGACATCACTGCATCTGCTCTGTACCAGCACATCGGGGCATGTGCAGCTCCCTCAGTTTTCTACTGAGTAGCTGAAAAATGGGCACGTGCCTCACATTTTGGAAAATCCTGACAGTCCTGTGCTGGCGACTGGCTCGTCTTTGGTGTGGAAAAGCTAGTGCTGAAGGAGGACTTCCCTGTAGTGATAGGACAAGGGGTAACGGGTTCAAACTGGAAGAGGGGAGATTTAGATTGGAAATTAGAAGGAAACTCTTTACTCTGAGAGTGGTGAGACACTGGCACAGGTTGCCCAGGGAAGCTGTGGATGCTCCATCCCTGGAGGTGTTCAAGGCCAGGTTGGATGGGGCCTTGAGCAACCTGGTGTAGTGGGAGGTCTCCCTGCCATGGCAAGGGAGTTGGAACTAGACGGTTATTGAGGTCCCTTCCAACCCAAACCATTCTAGGATTCTATGTTGGTAGAACTCCATGGTGCCTTCTGCCAAGCGGTTCTGTTTGCTGGTACCTTGAAGAGCACAGGCTGCTTCCTCGGGTCTCTCTGCTGCATTGGAGGAGCAGAGATAAAGCCACCTGTCTCTGAGGGTAAGGGAGAGTAGCCTGCTTCTGTTTGGCTTCCCAGAGTTGTGTCCTCCAGGGGCTGAAGGAGAACAGCAGCTGTGCTTCACGCCCCAGCTGGCACCTTCCTGTGCTCCTGACGTATCTGGGTGGGAAATGGGCATAGAGTCTTCAGTCCAACTGCAGCAATTCCAGTGGCCTCTTGCATGGGAGGTTGCTTCCATACATACATTTTAATGCCCTGGCTCTGCTGGAACAACATCAATGTGAGCCAGGCATGGCCACTGCTGGGACTGTAGCACAGGGAGGTTAGAACCTATATCCTTGTGTTGCAGCACACAAAAAGAGCCTATTTCTCTTTAAAAGCAGCTGGGGAAGGGAGAAAAGCCTTTCTAGCAAGGAGACAACATCCTCGGCCTTTAGGTGTCTGCAGCATGGCAGCCGCATCCCGAGTGATTAATGAGTGGGAGGGTTGGGTGCGAGGAGCAGATCCCAGGCCCTCGTTCCAAGCTGGCTGGGGGCATCCCCAGGGGTGCTCTGGGATGGCCAAGGACAGAGCTGACTGCACAGGAGGCAGCAGCTCCCCATGGACTGATGGCTTAATTGTTGGTGGCTTCAGCAAAGGCTTATCTCCTGCCCCCACACTGCTGGCGTGAACAAAGGGCTTGAGAAACAGAGCTTGACCCCTTGGCATGAGGTGGGCTCGGGGTTGGGAAAAGCAACTCTATTTAAAGAGGTGTCATAAGGGGAAGAGAGAAAGGAAAGAAGGGAATTCTCCAGCCTGGCTTCAAAATAAAATACAAATCCTGTGTTAACCCCTTGCTGGGTCTGTTCTGCTGGTTTAGGATCACTGCTTGAAACACAGGTGGTGTTTTGGGCAAAGCGAGGGCATTTGTGTCAGGAAGAAGGGGCAAACAGTCCCTTTTCAATGGTGCCCAGTGATAGGATAAGGAGAAATGGGCACAAACTGGAACCCAGGAAGATCCACCTCAACATGAGGAGAAAATTCTTTGCTGTGAGAGTGATAGAGCCTGGCCCAGGCTGCCCAGGGAGATTGTGGAGCCTCCTTCTCTGGAGACTTTCAAGCCACATCTGGACGTGTTCCTGTGTAACCTTGCCTAGATAAACCTGCTTTGGCAGGGGGGTTGGACGAGGTGATCTCCAGAGGTCCTTCCAACTCCCACCATTCTGTGATGCTGTGATTTCTAGGAAGGCACCCTGGTTTTGTGCAGCAGCACAGCGAGATGTAAAGGGCCTCCTGAGCTGCCCAATAAAACATTTGGCAGGGCTTGAGGCATAAAATAATTGTTCTACCACATAGTCCGTGCACCTGCTAGGTCCTGGTGTGCTGTGAGAAGGGAAGTTCTCACAGGACCTGGGGACAGCTGGAGGGCCAGGAGAAGCAGTGTGCAGCAGGGCCAGCAGAACCAAAATGCTTCTAATAAAAGTCATGCTGCCAAATAGGACTTCTGGTCAAATGCACACTCACCCATGAAGGCAATCCCCTCAGGTTGTCTGAAAATCCTCTTGGTTGAATAAACAGTATCAGGGAGAAAAAATGAGGCTGGGCGGGCTGCTTCTGGCCTGAATTTGAAAATGGAACTCATTCATTCATGTAAAGCCTCTGTAGATTCCAGCAGTCCCGTTTCACCTCCGAGGTCCTGGCTTCGTTTGTAACATCAGGCACTTCTCCCAGAAGGAGGAAACCGGCTCCAAACTGGGTGGTTAAGTGACAGCTCAGGTCTAAAGGAGGTGGTCAGCAGAGTGATGCCACTGAAGAGCTGAGCAGAGGTGCTGACTCTTAGCTGGAGGCTTGGAGAACATTCACACGTGTCACAGGAGAGGATGAGGAGGAGCCATCAGAGTTCAGATGGAGGAAAGGACACAGCCACACACCACACTTTCCTTTCCCTCTACAAGGAGCACTCTCATTTGAAAATACCCAGACTGCTTTAAGGGAGGGCTGTTAGCTTTGGGTTTTTTCTCTTTTGCTTATTTCATGTTTCAGATTTCAAGAAGTGCTTCCGATTTCCTTCCTGAGAGTCTCTCAGAGCTGTACACTCATGTGTATTTTCCCTGTGCAAAGCTTCTGCTCATTTGTTTGAAGGTAGAAGTGACAAACTTCAGTAGGTAGGCAGCAAGCTCCTCTCCTGTGGGCTTTACCTGGCTGATGGTTTGCAGATCATGAACAAGATCATGATCAGAGAGGCTCAGCAGTGTTGCAGGGAGCTCCATAGCCTGGAGAGTGCTAAATTCCACCCTGTGGAGACATCTCAGGTTTCTCACACAGATCACTGTTCCCACAGGAGGAAGAGGGACGACAGTATCTAGCTCCCTGCATAAATGGAGACATGTCCAAAGGAATCTCATCCAGAAAATAGCTCTGCAAAATGGGTGTTTAGTGGGTCACAAGTAAGGACTACCCCCACTTCCTGGTCAGCCACCAGAAACATTCACATTGGCCACCAAGAGCTTTCAAATTTAATGTGTTACTCTGCTATAGGTTCACTGGAAGGTACAAGGTAATTTTTTCCTCGCCTTCTTTCATCTCTTCGCTGTCTCCATCGCTTGCAGGTAGACCCTGGACTATATAGTAGTGGTGCAGACTAAAGCATGAACTTTAAACATGGTGTTGAAATGGAAGCAGAACATTTCTGCCAGCTTATGTCCTCAGCCACCTTTGAAGGGAACATGGGAAGGGTTGGGAAAATTGCAAGGAAAAGCACTTCTGCCTCAGAAAAAAGTAGCATGGAGCAGAGAAGGTTAATGGTTCAGAAATGATAGCAAGCAGAAGAGGAGTAGTCAGAGAAAGGCTCTCCGAGTCCCTTGGATTCCACAGAAGGTGGTTGTTCCTGAGTGGCTTCTGTGGTGGTCATAAGGTGGATGTGTAACATTCCCCTACTCTAAATACAGGAACGTGTGGGCAGCAGAACGATGCTGTTGAACACGACAGAATTCCAGATAACCCTCAAGTGGTCCACTTGGGATGGAGTAAATCTGTTACCAAGGAAGGGAAAATTGCCTCAGCCCTAAGTTATGGAGATCTCTGCAGAGGAGAGGTCTGGCCTCCTAAAATCACCACGATTCCTCAGCCACTGTCCCAGCCTCTCTCACTGAAAGACACCCAGCAATAGCTTTAGGACTCTCAGGAACACAAGGCACTTGTGAATGTTACCGTGTTCCTCTGGCAGACAAAATGTGAGGCAGGCTTGGGACAACCTTCCGTGGAGCTTTTCTGAGTACTCTGCAAGGATGCTTTGCAGGAGTCTTTAGTTCACCTCGCTCCTTGAACCTGGCCAAACATGTCCAGTGGAGGGGAGCTAAAAGAAAGCTTTGCTCTGCTGACCCAGCAAAGCACAGAGGCAGATCCTTTACCTGGAGACCATTTCCTACTCAGAGGAGGGATTTTTGCTGGTTTGGTGCAGGAATGAGCTTAAGGAGAGGAGGCAGAACACAAATGAAGTTCCTGACCCCCCCACAGATCCCTGTTATCCAGCAGTAGGATGCACTGTGATCCCTGCATCATGGGTAGGTTAATGTAATGATGGAATTGACCTTCCAATACCTGAAAGGGGCCTATGGGAAGGCAGGGGAAGATCTGTTTGCAACGCTTTGTAGTGACAGGACGAGGCGTAATGGTTTTAAGCTAGAAAAGGGGAGATTTAGGTTGGACATCAGGAAAAAGTGGTGGAGTCACCATCCCTGGAGGTGTTTAAAAAACAAGTAGATGTGGCACTTTGGGACATGATCTAGGGGTCGGGGAGATGCTGGGGTGAAGGTTGGACTTGATGATCCTAGAAGTCTTTTCCAATCTAAATGATTCTGTGATTTTGGGGGGGTTTTGTCTGTCCCAGGTTTGTGTGGGAAGCAGGATGAACTTTTCATGGAGGGAAAGGCTTTCTCTACTGGAAAGAAGGGAACTAATTATGTCTCCTATAGAGATGTAATTGGTTTTCTTTTCTGTAGAGAGAGGACGACATGCACAGCATCCCTTGCCTTTTCATTCCACATCTCTGTCGTGACCATATTGCTGAATCTTGGAAAACTCGCCCATTCACAGGTGGTTTTTTTTGCATGTTCCAAACATCTGGGAACAAGGTTCAGCTGACGGATGAATGGGATCTCTGGCAGAAAATGCTGAGAAGTTGGGGAGGGAGGGGGGTAGCTGTAGCCCAGCTGCCCATCTCCAGTGTTGCTGGTTGCAAATTTAGCCTGACATCTCCTTAGCAAGTGGTTTGTGAGCACTTTGAAATCTGCCTGCGTGTTATCCTGAGGATTCAATGAGGGCAACTAGGTGGTGAAAGCAGGGTGCTTGTGTATGTGCCAGAGCATCCCAAGGCCTGAGATGAGATGATTTCAAGGAACCCCAATTTTCAAATTTTCTTGGAACACATGCAGTGCCCCTTTCAGGAGCAGCCCAAGCAGGCATGTCCAGCCAAGCCCGTTCTTTTCAGCAAATTAAACTAATTTACTTCTCATTGGACCTTTCCTGTTGTTTCCTCCACTTTGGAGTCATTAGCATGTTCTTTAGCGATGTGTTATCACCTGACATGAAGTGTTGTGTCCTGTCTTTGCTCTCCATCAGAAGCCACATAGCTTTGAACTCCCTTAGATGTGTTGAGTAGGGCAGGTACAAAGGAACGGGAGAAGACTCAAGCAATGCTGCTTCAAGACTGTTCTGAAGATGCACAACCCAAAGCAACACCTTCAGAAATAAGAAAAATACCACCTTCCTCATGTTCAAAATGCTCTTTTCTTTGCTCTTTCTGGTCTCCACGCAGTAATGCTGTGTGTTGGTGGGTCCACTTGTCATAAACCTATAGGTTGCTGTGGAGTGGTACAGATAATTCAAGGGAGAACTTCTCTGTGCTGTGATGGTCACTATGTGGAAAAGATGGTCTGGTTTAGGATAGGGAATGCTTTGGCTATGGTTTAGTATGGTGAGGCTGAAGAACTCATCATATAGGACTCAGAAAGGCGCAGAAATGCTGGAGGATCTTGGAAGTACTGGTTGCCTAGAGAGGTGGTGGAGGCCCCAGCCCTGGAGACCTTCAAGGTCAGGCTTGCTGGGGCTCTGAGCAACCTGCCCTAGTTAGAGACGTCCCTGCTTCTTGTAGGGGGGTTGGACTAGATGGCCTTTGGGAGGTCCCTTCCAACCCAATACATTCTATGATTTTATAAGTAATATTCAAGGCATAGGTCCCTAAATAGCGAGGCAGGCCTCATCTTAGAAGACATATCTCTAGGGACTTAGACCTAAAAGATGGAATTTGCCGTTTGTTGCTGATGACTCTGGTCTCATTTAGTCATAAGAATCCCGTGAACTTTGAGATAAAGAGATAGGCCAATGCTGAATACTTCTGAAAGTCCTACCAGACTGAATAATGTATTGGAAAATATAATGGAGATGTGGAAAACAATCGTGTTCAGCTCCAGAGAACATGCTGGGCCCTTCTGTAAGGGTGTGGCCAGAGATGTCTGAGCCTTCCTTTCTCAAGGAGGTTTGGGCAACGTGGAGAAGGAGTGACCTGGCTCATCCTTGTTGCCTGTTGTGAGATGCTTGGGAGCCTGTTTTTACAATGTTGCCTGTAAACCTCCCTTGCCAAGAGATTTCTTGCTCCTGATATTGATGTTGATAGGCTGCAAGATGTCATCAGCACCTCCAGCAATACGGGACTGGTGTGTGATGGGAAGGATATGAGCAGAGCAGAGATAAAATAACTGAGAAACAAAATGTTCCTTCGTTGCTGGCTTTGATCTCTTCACTTCCAGCTGTGAGAGATCCTGGATGCTGATGGCAGCAATCGACTAATTTTCTGCTGCTTCTGTTGCTTGTACAAAACAGAGGAAGATGTTGTCCTCACTGAGGGGAGTACAAGTCTTGCTGGAATGTCTCCTGTTGCAGGCTGAACCTGGAGGAGAGAGCACAGGCAGCCTCCAGACGGGCAGAACACGCTGTTGTATTTCTTCCTCTCCTCTCCTTTCCTTT
>VYZX01033421.1:0-46753 GCA_013401335.1 Brachypteracias leptosomus | reverse complement strand
CACGCTTTTGTATTTCTTCCCCTCCTCTCCTCTCCTCTCCTCTCCTCTCCTCTCTCCCCCTGCTGTGTATGACAATTCCTGCCTCACCAGCCATCATTTTACAGACTGAGACCCAGGGCAGAGCCCCCAGCCAGCATTGCTGCCCTCTCTGCACCCATGGTGCTGAAGGAAGAAGTGGCAGGGACTGCAGGCAAAGCTGTTGGGCCAGGGAGAGCATCGTCTTGGAAGCTTGGGTCATTGCTCAGCACTGAGTTGTGGTGGTTGAAGGGATGGGACAGTTTTACAGCAGTGGTTTAACTGTCCACCAATAGCTTTCTCCTGACCTGGAACTGAGGCTGAGTCCATGAAGCTGGTTTTGCTGTGTGAGTCACCAAAGAGCTGAGAGGAACAGGCTCTGAGCCCATCTGCTGTTGGCTAGGTCCAAACAGGGAGCCCAGAGATGAAGATCACTGTTCATTTCCCACACTGCTCAGTCCTGTCGTGTAAGATATGCAAAGACATGTTTGTGGTGGGTCTGCATGAAAAGGGTGTGATGCCACATAGAGATGAGTGGGCAGGGATGTCTGGAACTGATGATCCTCGAGGTCTTTTGATGATCCTCGAGGTCTTTTGATGATCCTAGAGGTCTTTTCCAACCTAAATGATTCTGTGATTCTGTGATGAGCTGGTTCATGTCGTTGTAGAAATGCACCAGTAATGGTCATCTCATTATAGAGAGACACTGGGCAAGTGTGCTCCTCACAGTCTGTGCTCAGAGATAGACAGTGCAGACTGATTTCAGTATCACAGATAAGAATAAGTAGTTCTTGGGCTGAGTGTCCCTAAGATGGGATGGCCATAGCAGCACTAATGTAGAGCTGGTGCCCGTCAGGCGGGAGCTGCTGTTGATGCTGCAGTGCTGTAGAAGCTGTTGCTGACCTGCTGTGGTTGGGCTGAAGGGTTGCTTGGCCTCCCTCAACACAGCCACCAGCCCTGTGGTTTGGCAGAAGCTCAGCTGTTGATTCCTCTGCCAGGCTCCTCCTCAAGGCTCCCTCTTTATTGCAAGCATGAACTCTGTGAGTCTGTGTTGTCCTTGGCCTGGCCACAGGTCCTGGATGAGGTCCATGCTGCTGCTTGTCTGGGACCATGTCCCTCTGGGAGGTGCAGTTGTGCTTCAGCAGAGTGTTTAGAAAATGGAAACAAAGGGAGAGCTGCAGGTCACTTCAGTGCCTGCTCCCATCACTGCCAGCTCTGAGGGACAGTTGGGATGGAGAATCCCTTCTAGGTATCAACTGTTTGTATCTCGCTGAGGTTATTAACTCATCTGGAACGAGATCTTCATATCCAAGTACATACAAATATCCATCTAAAGAGCAAGGGGCACCCAGAAGGGAAGGGCATGAGAATATAGGCCCCATCCCTGGAGACATTCAAGGTCAGGCTTGATGGGATCCTGAGCAACCTGACCTAGTTAGAGACGTCCCTGCTTATTGTAGGGGCACTGGACTAGATGACCTTTGGAGGTCCCTTCCAACCCAAACCATTCTATGATTAATATAGTAGAATAACAAAAATCCTATTGTTTGTTTTCCACCCTTTGAATTAATCAATGTCATTAGGCTTGTGGAGCAGAGCATGGGTGGAGCTGGAGTCTGGTGTTGTGCCTCCACTCTCTGCAGAGCTCCAGCTCTCCTGCCTTTTCCTGGAGCTGTTTTTCCCTGCCTTATTTCTTAGGGAACCAGAGATGGCCATTAAGGAACGATGTAGCGAAGGAAACAGCAGCAATCGTATTGATTGCTCCTGGAAGAGTATGGGAGAAAGTGTAAAGGACATTTGTGTAAGACAATGCCAAAGAGCTAAACAAGGCCAGGGTGACTAATGGAGAACAAGGGGAAGAGGGGGAAAGGGGCCAGCAGAGACGTATGAGAAATGGTGGAGAGTTTGTCCTTTGAAGCTTTTCCAAAACTGTGCTTTTAAATTTCTCATCCTCCTGATGGTGGGATCCCTTAAGGATCCAGTCCATGGTACTGTCAGCATCACTTCTCTGTCTCAGCCCTTTTCCTGGATGCTCGTGGGACCCCCTCTGCCTTATCGTATCCTCCACCAAAGCTCTCAGAAGCTCTACACCACATTTTTGGCAGGCTATTGTGCTGTGCTGTGCTGTACCAGCTCCTTTGTGCTTGCCCAGATTCCCGTAATGGGATTCAGCATCTCCTGCATCCTCCACCCTCTCTTTGGCTCAGACATTCCAACGTTGTGTTTAGTGCTGCCCATATTGAATCTGTGCTGTCTCAAGCAACACAAGGAGCTCTGCACTTGTATTATTTGAAGCTGAACTCTCTGAACTCCTCCATTTTGCAGCTTGTTTCTCCTCTGTGTGTAGTGACTTCTTTTCTGTAACTGAGCAGAGCAGCCCACAAGGGATTCAATGTTCTCAAATACTCCTTCTACCTTCAGTAGAAGTAACATCTGCTGGGGTACAGCAAGTTATGAATTGTGCTCCTGCACAGGGACTTGTTGGCTTCCTGCTCTTGTGTTCTTTAACATACACATCCCTGAAACAAGCCAAGCATGAGTTTGTTGGTCCTTCAGGGAGGGAAGAGCTGCAAGTGAGCACTATCTACAGCATTGCTTGGTGGGACTAGACTGAGATTTCTGAGTTTGGGATGAGCACTGGAGGTCTGGCCTGGCAGGGAGGGCTGCTCACAACAGAGGAACTGCTTTGGGGCAGTAGATCACAGAATCCCAGCATGGTGGGGTTTGGAAGGTATCTCCTGGAGATCATCCCATCCAACTCCCCTGCTCCAGCAGGTCACCCAGAGCAGGGGGCCCAGGATCGTGTCCCTTTGAAATCTCTCCAGACAAGGAGACTCCACAACCTCTCTGGGCAGCCTGGGCCAGGCTCCAACACCCTCACAACAAAGAAGTTTTTCCTCCTGTTCAGATGGAACCTCCTGGGTTCCAGTTTGTGTCCATTGCCCCTTGTCCTGTCACTGGGCACCACTGACAAGAGTCTGGCCCCAGCCTCTTACCCCCTCCTTTAGCTATTGATCAGATGCCCTCTCAGGCTTCTCTTCTCCAGCTCAACAGCCCCAGGGCTCTCAGCCTTTCCTGGGCACAGAGATGCTCCAGTCCCCTCAGCATCTTCACAGCTTCTGCTGGACTCTCTCCAGTAGTTCCTTGTCTTTCTTGAACTGGGGAGTACAGAATTGGCCTCAATACTCCAGATGTGGCCTCACCAGGGCAGAGTAGAAGGGGAGGAGAACCTCCCTTGACCTGCTGGCCACACTCTTCTTAATGCAGCCCAGGATACCATGGGCCTTCTTGGCCATGAGGGCACATTGCTGTGTCATGGTGAGACACCAGCCCTCCCAGGTCCAGAGCTGCTTTCCAGCAGGTCAGCCCCTCACTTATACTGATCCCTGGAGTTATTCCTCCTCAGGGGAAGGACCCTGCACTTGCCTTGCTGAACATCATGAGGTTCCTCCGNATTGTAGGGGCACTGGACTAGATGACCTTTGGAGGTCCCTTCCAACCCAAACCATTCTATGATTAATATAGTAGAATAACAAAAATCCTATTGTTTGTTTCCCACCCTTTGAATTAATCAATGTCATTAGGCTTGTGGAGCAGAGCATGGGTGGAGCTGGAGTCTGGTGTTGTGCCTCCACTCTCTGCAGAGCTCCAGCTCTCCTGCCTTTTCCTGGAGCTGTTTTTCCCTGCCTTATTTCTTAGGGAACCAGAGATGGCCATTAAGGAACGATGTAGCGAAGGAAACAGCAGCAATCGTATTGATTGCTCCTGGAAGAGTATGGGAGAAAGTGTAAAGGACATTTGTGTAAGACAATGCCAAAGAGCTAAACAAGGCCAGGGTGACTAATGGAGAACAAGGGGAAGAGGGGGAAAGGGGCCAGCAGAGACGTATGAGAAATGGTGGAGAGTTTGTCCTTTGAAGCTTTTCCAAAACTGTGCTTTTAAATTTCTCATCCTCCTGATGGTGGGATCCCTTAAGGATCCAGTCCATGGTACTGTCAGCATCACTTCTCTGTCTCAGCCCTTTTCCTGGATGCTCGTGGGACCCCCTCTGCCTTATCGTATCCTCCACCAAAGCTCTCAGAAGCTCTACACCACATTTTTGGCAGGCTATTGTGCTGTGCTGTGCTGTACCAGCTCCTTTGTGCTTGCCCAGATTCCCGTAATGGGATTCAGCATCTCCTGCATCCTCCACCCTCTCTTTGGCTCAGACATTCCAACGTTGTGTTTAGTGCTGCCCATATTGAATCTGTGCTGTCTCAAGCAACACAAGGAGCTCTGCACTTGTATTATTTGAAGCTGAACTCTCTGAACTCCTCCATTTTGCAGCTTGTTTCTCCTCTGTGTGTAGTGACTTCTTTTTTGTAACTGAGCAGAGCAGCCCACAAGGGATTCAATGTTCTCAAATACTCCTTCTACCTTCAGTAGAAGTAACATCTGCTGGGGTACAGCAAGTTATGAATTGTGCTCCTGCACAGGGACTTGTTGGCTTCCTGCTCTTGTGTTCTTTAACATACACATCCCTGAAACAAGCCAAGCATGAGTTTGTTGGTCCTTCAGGGAGGGAAGAGCTGCAAGTGAGCACTATCTACAGCATTGCTTGGTGGGACTAGACTGAGATTTCTGAGTTTGGGATGAGCACTGGAGGTCTGGCCTGGCAGGGAGGGCTGCTCACAACAGAGGAACTGCTTTGGGGCAGTAGATCACAGAATCCCAGCATGGTGGGGTTTGGAAGGTATCTCCTGGAGATCATCCCATCCAACTCCCCTGCTCCAGCAGGTCACCCAGAGCAGGGGGCCCAGGATCGTGTCCCTTTGAAATCTCTCCAGACAAGGAGACTCCACAACCTCTCTGGGCAGCCTGGGCCAGGCTCCAACACCCTCACAACAAAGAAGTTTTTCCTCCTGTTCAGATGGAACCTCCTGGGTTCCAGTTTGTGTCCATTGCCCCTTGTCCTGTCACTGGGCACCACTGACAAGAGTCTGGCCCCAGCCTCTTACCCCCTCCTTTAGCTATTGATCAGATGCCCTCTCAGGCTTCTCTTCTCCAGCTCAACAGCCCCAGGGCTCTCAGCCTTTCCTGGGCACAGAGATGCTCCAGTCCCCTCAGCATCTTCACAGCTTCTGCTGGACTCTCTCCAGTAGTTCCTTGTCTTTCTTGAACTGGGGAGTACAGAATTGGCCTCAATACTCCAGATGTGGCCTCACCAGGGCAGAGTAGAAGGGGAGGAGAACCTCCCTTGACCTGCTGGCCACACTCTTCTTAATGCAGCCCAGGATACCATGGGCCTTCTTGGCCATGAGGGCACATTGCTGTGTCATGGTGAGACACCAGCCCTCCCAGGTCCAGAGCTGCTTTCCAGCAGGTCAGCCCCTCACTTATACTGATCCCTGGAGTTATTCCTCCTCAGGGGCAGGACCCTGCACTTGCCTTGCTGAACATCATGAGGTTCCTCCGAAGTCTCCAGCCTGTCCAGGTCTCACTGAATGGCAGCACAGCTCTGGTGTGTCCATGTTCCCAGAAGCTTGGCTGGGGCTGCTGCCTCCCATCAACGCTGGACTGGCTGATTCTGAGTTAGGGATTTTTTCCCCCCTAGAGAAAAAACCAGCTGTGCAAACATTCATCTGCAGGTCAGCAAGGAAGCACAGCGCTCATTAGCATTACACAGCACGATAAGGAGGGGAGGAGAAAGGCAGGTCAAGGATGAGGTTGTTTCTCCTGCTGGTTCATGTCCCCTCTCCTGCACGGCTCAGTGGTGGCAGCCAGGACGTGGCACTGTCCAGAGGTGACAGGAGGCTGTTGGGTGTAAGGACTAGCTCTGGCTGCTGGCAGAGTTCCACATCACTCACTGGTTAGCTGTGTACCACCAGGCAGCAGATCATCTCGAGAGCTGAATGAAGAAATCCACTCCTTGTCAGCTCCCATCAGCATCTCTTGTGTGAAGCCCTGATGCTCCTTAGAGAACCATACGCTGCAGATACATCTCAGTGCCACGTTTCCTTGGTAGGACAGAGCTCTGAGCAGTGCTGCAGGTGTTTGTTCACTATCAACTTGAACTATGAAGTTCCTGGGTAGGGTTTTCCACGGTTAGACAACCTGTAGGATCCAAACCCTGTTCCTTCAACAGCTTGCAATCAATCTGCCAGGCCAGGAGTCCTCTCCTGTTGTGGAGGTGCATTGACACCAGCAGGAAGGATTTCCAGGAAAATTCTCACAGTGTCCATTTTGGTTGACTTCATATCCTCAGACTTCACATTAGAGTTTGAAATTCAGTGGAGATTCAGAGCTGCAGTTTTGAAGGGATGGCAGAAAAATACTTATTCCAATAAAGACAAGTAGGACCTGACATTGTGCTGTACCAGTGCTTTGTGGAAAATAGATTTTCCAACTAAAGCTTCATGGTGGAGAAATTTGCCTGTGCAAATTTTAACATAGAATTATTTAGGTAGGAAAAGACCTCTAGGATCATCAAGCCCAACCTTCATCCCAGCATCTCCCTGACCCCTAGACCATGTCCCAGAGTACCACATCTACTCGTTTTTGGAACATCAACTGTGCATCTTGCTTGCTTCTCACACATATCTATTTTCCTTTTCATTTCTGAGGAAATAGCTTGGAGAAGCATGCATCCAAAAAGAAATTGTAGTGGAATGAGCCCATAAGAGAGCTTTCAATTAACCGAGGACTTGCTCAGCTCTCCAGTAGTTTTTTCTGCTTGTCGTAAGTGTCTTGTACAGCATTGTCTAGCTGCCTGGTTCTGTGGAGATCCAAGTCTGGTTTCCCTCCTCATTTATCCATTTTTTGTAGAATCTTCTTGTAATTACTAGCACTTAGCAGAAAACCTGAATTCCCGTTAAAGCATTTAATTAGTCAAAATTGTGTAATAGAAGATTTCTTTAAGGTGCCACATAATGATCAGTAGAAGGTCTGGTTCGAAGCCCACTGATGTCAGTTGGTGTCTTTTGTTGACTTCACTACATTTTGGATCTGGCTTGGTATGTTCAGACATGGCTACAAAAGCAGCTGGAAGGACCCTCTGTAGATGGACAACTTCTGTGGTTCTCCATTTGCTTCCATAACTTCTTGCTGAAGAAGTTTTGGATAAATTTAATGAAAGGTCACTTTAAGTAAAAAAACAATGAAATGCAGAGGAAGATACTTTAATCATTTTAAACCTGTTTTGTTTTTTTTTTCACTTCTACACTATCTGTGCTCCCATTGAAATTAAAGATGCAGCTGGTATAATGTGATGTATGATTTGGTAATGGCTTAAGTTTGTTTGGAAGAACAATATCCCCCCAGCAGTGGTGGCCCTACGGGACATGCTGGGCCTATGTTACCTGTATAAATCCATTTCTGCTTGAATGCTCCTCTCTTCTCATTCTGTGACTGGCAAAGAGTGAACAGGTGACCGAGATGGTCTTCACCAAGGCCAGTCATTTTTCAGTCTCACATCCCATAGATGTGAAAGTATCAAACTAATACAATCCCAGGGGCTGTCCCTCTGATGTTTCTGTTTACGGCAGGAACAGAGAAATTAGTTTCTTTCTATTTTTTCTTCAAAACCTTTGGTTTTGCCACTTCAACTCAGTGAATCATCAGAGTGATTTACTGTCGGATCTCTGTGCTGTCCTCATGGAAATGCAAATTACTGCTCAGCAGGCCAGACACTGGAGGAAGTTGGTGCTTTGGAACAAGGTTTCCAACCCGACTTCTAGCCTGAGGAGTTAGAGGAGCATCCAAATCTCCTCATCCTTTGAAGTTCATCCCGAGTCTAAATAATTCTGAGCTTCAGAGAAAGTTCATGTCCTGGTTGAGTTTCTAGTAACTGAGAGACAGCCATGAGTGCTGAGAAGTATTTCATTAATTACATCAAAGCAAAGCAGGGTCAATGTTAGAGAGCTTCATTTTCACATGAGGACCTACCACCCCTGTGCCCCCTCCACCATTTTGCTCTGAGGAGGAAAACCAGCACCCCAGGGTTGCAGCCCATGGGGCTTTCTTGCCCCTCACCACTTCTGCAGCTCCAGACTCCTCCTCACATCAGCATTTTGAACAATGTGATGTGGGTGCAGGACAGAGCTTTGTGGTGTGCTGCTGGTGGGCTTCAAAGCATCCAAGGAGAAATGTCTTAGAATCATAGAATCATTTAGGTTGGAAAAGACCTCTAAGATCATCAAGTCCAACCTTTGTCCAACGTCTCCCTGATCCCTAGACCAGCTGCTGTCCCCCAGCTCTTTGTGCTTAGATGTTCTTTGAGAAACGCTGCTATTAAGGAGTGTTGTGTGGTGCTTGCACAGATTTGGTGGATGAAATACAGCCTGGTGAGAGGGGCCAGCTGGTCACCTCGTTTCTCAACATCTCACAGCACCACAGGGGTGATGGGTGACCCAACTGTTATTGAGCAAATGAATACAAGAGCAAAGGAAACCTTCATCATCACTGAGACAAACCATTGGGCTCCCTTGATGTGCCCTTCATGCCTTGTAGGTGAATTACCCACCGTGTGTCTGTGTTGGAAGGTGAGAGAGCAGAGTGCTTGTCGACAGTGGAAACTGTGCCCAGGAGATGGGCTTAACCCAGAGAGATGTGGTTTCCTCTGGAGGAGAATTAGGATAAAGTAGAGATGGAGGACAGGGAACTGGAGTTCGCTCCAGGTCAAGGAGGGAGAGATGGAGGAAAGGGAACCGGAGTTCCCTCAAAGGGTGGCCTTGCCCCCGTCTTGCACATTGTCAATTAGCTGAATCACTGGAGCATCCTGTCAAATCAGCCTCCTGTGTAGATTTTTAAACCCTCTAATTGGCACCTGCAAGGTTGCCCCTTAGCCACGTGTCTCCATGTGCCCTGCACAGCCTCTCACAGCTCTTGCCCCAGCTCCCAGGCATCGGTGACCTGCTGTGGTGCCAGGCTGTGGTTGGCACCCTGGGACAGGACCCAGCCTTGGTGTGACAGAGGAAGCTTTGCTTTTTTCCTTTCTCTTTTTACTATGCAAACATTTCTCCCTCTTTCCTGTTTGTGACGGGCTCCCCAGACAGGCTATTCTGAGATTGGCTTTCTGGAGATTGCATCTGCATTAAAGCAACCCCCCCACAGGGTTTCTCCATGGCCCTGCCCTTGTCAGCTCTGGCCAGCACAGAATCAGACCTGCCAAGGGCTGGCAGAGCTCCAGGGAAGGCGCTGGAGCTCCCTGCTCTTCCAGCCTCTCTTGTTTTGCTGGTGAGTTCAGATGCTTGCTTGCTGCTAGGTCCTCCTGAGCCATGCATCAGTAAAGTCACATTTGAGATCTGCAGCCTGTATTCAACCCGTATCTGTTCCTGGCTAGGGTGAGGGGTAATGGTTTTAAGCTAGAAAAAGGTAGATTTAGGTTGGACATTAGGAAAAAGTTCTTTGAGAGTGGTGGATCACCTGAACAGGTTGCCCAGAGAGGTGGTGGAGGCCTCATCCCTGGAGACCTTCAAGGTCAGGTTTGATGGGGCTCTGAGCAACCTGCCCTAGTTGGAGATGTCCCTGCTTATTGTAGGGGGGGGTTGGACTAGATGGCCTGTAGAGGTTCCTTCCAACCCAATATTTTCTATGATTCTCTGTGGGGATATAAAAAGTGCAGAGGATCTGGGATAGTTGCCCACCAGCGCTGGCTGCAGTGGTCATCCTGAGAAGGTGGGCTGCTGCACGTTGTTGTTTTTCTTCATAAGGACTACAAGAGGTACAGTAATGACACTTCTCCTTCATAAGCCCCTTTTCACTGAAGGTTTATACAAAGCCTTCCTGGGATGAGCAGATGAGTTTTGTCCTTGGTTTACGCCTGGGCATATCAGGCTAGATGCCTTCTGCACACCTGGGGTTGAAATCAACACCTTCAAAACCATATTTCCTCTCAGGATTTAGTCCCCAGGAAGTTAAAAATATGCACAGAACCTTCCACACTCCCACACTTAAAATGGTGAAAAGAAAGTAACTCAGGTTATTTCTTTGTGATTGGTTCCCAGTGTAAATCTGTCAGAAGTAAGTAGATACTTGCTCTCTGGTGTGGTTTTCTCTTACTGCACATGGGCCGTGTGGTGCTGTGAGTGAGTCCCTGCTCTGAGCGATACTCATCAGTCACTGCCTCTTCTCATGCTTTTAGGCAGCAGCCAAGCAGGACCCTGACGAGATGCTGCCATCCATCACTCAACTGGGTCTGCCACCACACACACCACAAGGTTTTTCAGAAGGGAATCACCAGTGCAGTTAGAGAGGAACTTCACCGTTCACAGGCAGGAGGGAGCATGGGGTTGGGTGATCCCTGCCATAGCTTGTGCACTTGCCACGTTCCCCATGAACTACCTGGTCTCCCCCATCCAAAGGGAATGCTCTGGGGGTGCCAGTTTCTCAGCAGCTGCAGTACATGGTGCTGGTGGTGAACCTCGGTGCTATTGGAAGAGTGTTGTGGGAGTGGGAGCTTCTCCTGGTTTGTTTTTCCTCATTCTTGAAGCAAATCCAACTTTATCAATTCCCGGGCTGAACAAGCCCTCTGCAAATATCAGTGCCTATCTTGTAAGAGAAAAGAGTAACAGGTTTTTTTGAAGAGGAGACAAAAATGGAATGAACTAGCTCTGCCTCTGTTTTTTTTGGTGGAATAGCTGTACAGTTGAAATCTGCCCAGCTTTCGTTTCCTATTTGGATAAGCAGCTTTCATCTAAGTGCTGGTCATGAGTAAGTGACGCCTACAGAGCTGTCACTGCCGAGGGCTGCACACCACAGAATTCACAGCCACTCTGAGCTGTGTACATACATAGAATCACAGAATGGTTTGGGTTGGAAGGGACCTCAAAGATCATCTCATTCCAACCCCCCTGCCATGGGCAGGGACACCTCCCACTAGACCAAGTTGCTCAAGGCCCCGTTCTTTTTCATTCCCTTCTTTAGCTTTCTTGGGAGAGCCTAAATTTCTGCCTCTGCAAGCACCTTCCTCCAAACAAGCTATTTCCAGAGATCCCAAGTGTGGAACTGGATCTCAGATGACTTTTAGACTGTGTTGAACTGGATCGCTCGGGTGAATTTGACTCTGTGTAGAGCATAAGTGTCTTTGAAAGACTAAGATTGACACACATGCAAACAGTCTTTCCTCCATCCTGATACGCATTGAAAGCCCAGTGTGACGTGGTGTGAGAGCTGCTGGCTTTGTGTGGTGGGGCAGAGGAAGAGAGATGTGGGTGATAACCACCATGCTGGGAAATCCTCCTCTGCACAGGGCAGAAACCACCACTTCTAATTTCCTTTTGAGTCTCTTACCAGCATTAGGGGAACATTGTGTTCAGGCTCGGCAGAGGATGATGCCTCAGGAAATTAAAGGACATCAAGAACTAGAGGTGTACTGGGGCAAGTTCCTAACTACTCGTCTGATCCCTGCAGAGATGTGAAGGGCTGGGTCTGGGGCTTGGTCAGGTTTTGTTTGTTAGCAGCTCCACAGCAACTAGTTCCTGAAGGACTGGGAAGAAATCCTACCTAGTTGTCCTTGTTTGCTTCTTTAGGTCTTTTCCCTGCCTTGGGGAATCCTGGAAATATGTCGTGCCAGACTGCGTGATGCTTTGTTGCAGGGTTTATTTCAGGTGTCCTCAGTCTCCTCAGTGCTACCTTGGAACTCCCTTTGCATTAGCCTAGGTCAGATCAGAGCAGCTCCAGCGCATCTCTGAGCAGCTGAGGAGCTGCCCTGACACCATCTCTCACGGAGACCCTTTGGTGAATTGCAGTTAAAAGCACCACAGCAGTCGTGATGGGAACTTGGGGTTCTTCCTGATTACAGGGACTTAGTCACAACTTGTTAACTGCATGTGGAAGATGCACTCTCAGAAGTGGCCATGCTTGGACAGATGGGAATTGAGGGGGAGCCCCGTCTGATGCTTACGGCTCTCAACACATGTCTGGAGTAACTGGATTTAATTTCTTCTTGTGCCTTGTACTTCTAATGTCACTTCTTATATTTCTTTCTCTTTCTGAGTCTCCACTCTGCAGCTATAACATGGCATTGCTGTCTGCCTTCTGCTTCTTGTCTCCCCTGCAAGTTCTTCAGGATGGGGATTTTCTACTATTAATTGAATTTGCCACACTTGCTGCAGCACGGCCGTGCCTGTGGGAGCTCCAGAGACCCTTCAGTGACATTTTTAAGAGTTTCTGTACTTGGAGAATATGTCATTGGCTTTGGACTGGGGGCAGGAACAGCCTTGACTGCTCATATAACTCCTGCAGCTAATTCCCTTTGGTAGATTTGGGGCTTTTCGTCCAACCTTGAAATTTTGCTGGTTTTCTGTCCTGCAGGGCAGGGAGTGCTGAGGCTGAGTGAGTTGAATTTGTCTTAAATGATATGAGTGCTAAATAAGATACGTTGTTAGAAGGTGCCGTATCCTCTGCATATAAAAAGGAGTGGAAAATGGGTAAATGGAAAGAAAATGCGTGACAATATCTTCCAAGAGCAAGCTTCTAATCTTCTTTATTTCTTTTTGTTTCTTGCAGGTGGAGCGGGAAATAGCCATCCTGAAGTTGATAGAACATCCCCACGTTTTAAAGCTGCATGACGTTTACGAAAATAAAAAATATTTGTAGGTATTACTGGCTTTGGCCAGAGGAAGGGGAAGGGGAGGGGGGAGGGAGGCAGGGAGGTGAGGGGCTGGAACTTGGGGATGGTTCTGAAGCAACAGAGCAGGGTGTCCATGTGATACTTCGTACCTGGGCAAGGAAGGAACACTCAGCTCCTTGGCTTTTCTCATTTTCTTCTCTGGACTTATATGCTCTTTCGTTTCCCACTTAAAATGGCAGGGAGAGGACAAACCAACATTTTCTGTCAGACAGCAAAAGGGGAGGAAGGTTTGTACCTATGAGATCTGGAACCCTTTTGAATCAAAACTGTTTGAGTGGATAACTGGGATAACTTCCCTTGCCTAATGGTTTCCATTGGACCCCTTGACTCTCACTAACAATATTTTGCCCCACGAGTAACAGTTTTTGGGTTTAAGGGCTGCTGAAATCTTCTGATGGTTCTGCAGTAAGAGTGAAGCAGCAAAACCTTTTTTTTTTGTCAGATCATCACCAGTGCCAGGCAAGGACGTTGTCCACAGACAGAGTCATTTCAGGCTGACGGGGCACTAGATGTGTTGGATCTGTTGTCAAACAAAGAGGCCACATTAATCCTGGCACAACAGGAAAAAAATCAACTTTCTCCAAATGGAAGAGGGCAGCCCAGTAGGGGACTCAGTGTTATTTTCAGCTTTTTAACAGGTTATTGCAAGTAGAAGAGAGCAGTTAAAAAATAAAATTAAACTCTTTTTAAAAGCCACCATCCATTGGTGATCTCTCCTTGATGTCACAGCACGAGAAGGAAATGGCTGTTTTCCCAAAGAAAGGGTCTTGAGTGGAGGTGACATCCCCCATGGGCTGCTTAGCTGCTCTCCTTGCTGGAGCAATGAGTTCCTGCTCCAAGGGGCAAGGCTCTTGTGCCTAAGGGTCAGCTTAGTGGGGCAGGCAATAATTTCTTCTGGATCCCACGTCCTCCGTTGGGACATCACCTGCCAGCTGCCAGAAATTGTGGTTGCCAGAGTTTGCTGGCACAGGAGACTGGCTTTGACAGGCTCCAGCCTCGCTGGTGTAAATGGTCACAGCTCCAGTAAGTCTAGTTTGTCCCAGCTGAGGACAGAGGCCCAGGTCTAATGCAGCCTGCTCTGCAGGCAGGAGAAGGGGGGCAAAAGGAAAGGAGGCTTTAAAGTCATCGTGTGTAAGAGCACACTCCTCTGTGTGCTGGCTTTCTTTTGGTTGAGAGAGAGGGAATGTTCTTTGTGATCCTTCTTTATTCCCGTGTTGTGTAGTCTATGGTGTGCACATGCGCCATCCCTGGAGGGTTTTCAGAGCCGTGGAGAGGTGGTCCTGAGGGACATGGTTTAGTGGTGCCCTGGCACTGCTGCGGGAGTGGTTGGACCTGATCTTAAAAGTCTCTTCCAACCTAAATGGTTCTGTGAATCTATAAACACAACACCCAGCTGATGTGTTCCAGGCAGGTGTAGTACTCGAGTGGTAGAGACAAGGTGTGAGCACATGAAGATGATCATCACTCTATGGGTTATAGAGGTGCTGATTGAGGCTGGTGTTGGCCTCTTCTCCCAAGTAACTAATGACAGGACAAGAGGGAATGGCCTCAAATTGCAGCAGGGGAGGTTTAGATTGGACATTAGGAAGAAGTTCTTTGCTGCAAGAGTGGTCAGGCACTGACCCAGGCTGCCCAGGGAGGTGGTAGAGTCCCCATCCCTGGAGGGGTTCAACAAACGAGTAGCTGTGGCGCTTTGGGACATGGTGCAGGGGAGAGGGAGATGTTGGACAAAGGTGATCCTCAAGGTCTCTTCCAACCTAAATGATTCTATGAAGCTTTCTTGTGGCTCTGAATGCCTGCAGAGCCAGCAGCTGAGCTGAGCTCTCTTTTACCCCAAAAGACCTGGGGTCTGTTCTGCTCCATGTGAACAATATCTAGTGTTCAGAGCAGTGGGGATGGTCTTACAGCAAGATTTCCAAAAAAGGACTGTGTTCCTCAGTAGAAGAACATCTTCCTGCTGAATATCACCTTGAAAAAGGAAGTATCCCATATCTTTAAGCTATATCTGGATATCCTGGCTTCTAAAATTCACTGGCTCCAAAGCATTTAACCAGTGGCTGTTCAGCCTTTAACAGTCACTCAGTTCCTTGTGCTGTGTCTCCTCTGCCTGTGAGGCTGAGCTGTCTGCATCTCCCCACACTGAATCCCTCTGCTGAAAGACACTGGGGAAGAGCCAACAACTCCTAATTATGTTTCATATTTTATTAGTCACTATTTTAAAGAAAGGGCACAATGTGGAGCTGCTGCCAAGCCTCCGTGTTCAGAATTAGAAGCAGCCATAGAATCATAGAATGGTTTAGGTTAGAAGGGACCTCCAAAGCTCATCTAGTCCAACCCCCCTACAAGAAGCAGGGACATCTCTAACTAGGGCAGGTTGCTCAGAGCCCCAGCAAGCCTGACCTTGAATGTCTCCAGGGATGGGGCCTCCATCACCTCTCTGGGCAACCTGTTCCTCCTTGAATCAATCCAGGAGTGTGGACTTTCCCAAAGAATGAGACACGGTGACCTCTAGTTCTCAGCAGCACCAGGGAAGGGGTTGCTCTCTGGTTGTGGCAGGACCCTTCCATCACACGTGCCATCTCAGCAGTAACACTCCTGGCATGGTTTCGGAGGAGCTGCTGAGTTATGGGTGATATTTGAGAAGGCAGAGACTAATCACGAGGCAGCGCTGGGGAGTATTTCCTCCATAAATGTTAATTTCACAAATCATGTTTGACTTTTGGGTTGTGATTTAATTTGTGACAAGGGGCTTTGCTTGAGCAGATTCCTAATGCGGTCATGAATCAAATCCTTTTTCCACAGTTTGTTTAACACTGAAAAGAAGTTTTAAAAAATAATAATAATCTGTTAGCAGATGTCTGTTAGGCTGGCAGTCATTTGTAGTTGGTTTTGGTGGTTCTTTTACCAAGATGGTTGGAGAGCTGGAGATAGCAATGAGCTCTTAGACTTCCAGCTTTTTCTCCATCAGTTTGAGTTGTCTTGTTTGGTAAGACTGGTACCACCTCAGGTACACATCATGTTGCCCAAACTAGCAATATTATGGCCAGTTGAATCATTTTATGTTTGCTGTATGGTCACACTGATGGCCTTTAAGCAAGGTCCGGAGTCCACAGTAATAGATAATTTAGAAATAGCTATAGACAATCTGTGCCTCCCTCTCTCCTATCATATAATGTCAATAGAAGAAACAGCCAGGAAGAGAGGGATCATCCTCCCATTTTAAAGGTCAAGCATGAGTTAAAGTAGTGTGCTATGAGTAGCTGTGGCGCTTTGGGACATGGCGTAGGGGTCAGGGAGATGTTGGGATGAAGGCTGGACTTGATGATCCTGGAGGTCTTCCCAACCTGAATGACTCTATGATTCCATGATTGTTCTCTGCAATGTGCTGTGCGTTCATCGGCTCTTTTTCTGAGGAGTCCCTTTCTCCTCATTCAGCAGCACCTGCTAGCACTGGGCAGGTGCCCAAACCTCATCACAATGTACACAACACACCACCTCCTGATTTCAGAGGTGAAGGTGCTTTCCAGCGAGCCAGATAACAAGATTGAAATGTTCTCCTGCCTGTACACAGCTCACGTTTCTGGCTTATCCAAGATGGGCTGACAGCAGGAGTCAAAGACTTACAGCTCTGGTGGTGTCCGCAGAGGCCTTCATACTGCCAGTCCTCTCCCACGGGCTTTTCCTGTAATCTATTTTGTAGGTTATTTTTGTTGAAAACTAATTGTGAGGAGCCAGAGGATGTGGAAAAGAGAAAAAAAAAAGGTTCTGTGTGTTCTTTTGTTATTGGTAGCCCAGGACTTTGACATTTGATCCATCTACAGGGAAACCTCTCTAAAGGCAGAAGGAGGGTTTGGATGTTGGAGCAGCTCCAAGGGCTCAGAGCTGAAAATAATTGGTAGTAGGTTTGTTTCTTGGTAGTCTGGTTGTGGGACATCGGGTGCTGTGGATACAAGAAGCAAAAGTAGAACAGGATTGGAAGACAAGATTCCACCTGAGCCTTGATTAGAATTAAGAGAAATACTCCTAACCAGCTATGTTGACCCCTTTTCTCTGCTGCTGACTTGTTTTAGTCCTGTTGGGAGTTACAGGAGAAGGAAAGCCAGTCAGATGTAGGAGAGGAGCCAGCACACATGAGGCTTGGAGTCAGGGTGGCCTGGAGATGAGAAGGTGGTTGGAAGCCAGGGGAAGGGCTGTGCCAGCCTGGACCAAAGCAGGGCTTGCACAGAGGTGGTGGTGATGGTCAGTGCTACGCCCTGCGCACCATGGTCTTCATAAGCTCTACCCAAAGCCTGACTCTTCTCTTCTGCTGTCTGATGTGTGCTTGCAAACTATCCAGGCTTGGGAGAAAACAAGCCCCTGGTGGAGCAGTTCTGTGAGGTGAGCAGAGGCCAAGGGGACATGTAGCTCCAGAGCCATGCTCTATTGATGTGCCTAATTTCTGTGAGAGGCTTTGGTGGGCAGCACTGTGAGTGTCCGGGCCCTAGCTTGGCTCTGGAGAACAAAACCCAGAAGAATATGGTCCCTAGAACTGCAGCAGTGAGCTGATGGATGTTGTCTTAGCTCTGCTGAGGATCCCTCTGGCTGGATCCATTCCATACCATGTGTCCAAACAGGATGGCTGCTGCAGAGTGTGACTGCTCCCCAGGAGGACACTGCCCAAAGCACCTTCCATCCCAAATAAATCACAGGTACAGAGTGCAGCAACGTGGTCTCCTACCTCTCTTTTCCCCTCAAAAATCCCCAATTTCTCCATGTCCAAACATAATGAGCAACCAAATACAGCCTCCATTTAAACAAGTAGAATAGAGTTAAAATTGTCTTTTAGAAAAAAAAAAAAAATCCTAACCCATGCATTCTCTTGCAGGCAAGGAGAAAATAATAATAAAAAAAATAGAGTTCCTGGCCTGGTGCCAAATGAGGGTTTAAAAATTCATGCCCGCCATAAGAATTTATATAACTTGTGAATAATTTATAGTCTGCGCCAATAACAAGGGGCTTAATATCTGATAGAGATTATTTAATCAATAGAAAACAGTGGAGGGAAAGAGCCATCCAAATTACAACGTGTCAGGCTGGGCTGGGCAGCTTTTAACCTCTTCCCTGCCACACATATGTCCATTCACATTTATTTATGATCTAGGGGATCCTGCTCTAGCAGGGGGGTTGGACTAGGTGGTCTTTTGAGGTCCCTTCCAACCCCTAATCCTCTGTGATTGTGTGTGGTTTATGTGTGGGAGGACATTGTGCAGGTGGGGTGGTAGCATGGGAGAGGAACCACCAGGCCAGTCTCTTGGCTTTTTCTTGTGTTGGGTTCTGTGGCCAAACTTCAAGAGGTTTTTACAGATGTGGGCACCAATAGGGACAGACCAGAACTAAAGATGTATGTCTTTATAAAGGAGATTCCTGCCTGGCTTGCGTCCCTGGCCTGGGTCATTGCTTAGACATCAGCATCAACTCCAGAGTGTCCTGATCCATGCCATGTTCCTCACTTTTAGGATTGTGTTCATGATTTTCATATAATAATAGAGAGTCCGCTCTAGGTGTTCAAAAATAGATGTGGTGCTTCAGGACATGGCCTAGGGGTCAGGGAGATGTTGGGATGAAGGTTGGACTTGATGATCTTAGAGGTCTTTTCCAACTTTAATGATTCTATGACCCTGCTTTGGCAGGGGGGTTTGGACTAGATGATCTCCAGAGGTCTCTTCCAACCCCTGCCATTCAGTGGTTCTAGGATTAAGTGACAGAGTAGTTGAGCTTCTGAGCAGGTGTGTCATCTCATGAACTGCCATACCCATGGGCATCACAAACCAGTAAACTCTCAGCACAGGGTATGTGAGCAGGAATTCTCTGGGTTTCTCTTGTCTTTGTGTGTATCTCTTTCCATATAACTACATCTGGGGTTTGCCTCTTGCTGGGGCACACACCTGAAGTTGCACATCTTCAAAGCCAGCCAGTGCCACATAAATATCTCACCCAACTTCTGGCATAGCCAAAGCCCTAGAAGGTCCCCCAGTGCTGTGTGATGCTACCTAGTGGTACATTCAGGTACATGATGTAGAAGACCAACCTACTTGTTTAGGCAACAATGTGTGTCATATGTGTAAATATCATAGCATTTAATAAAAAATGGATTATTGATGGGTTCCCTCAGCTGATTGTGTGCCCTGCTGAACTAACCTTCTGTTGCCAAACCAAAATAAGAAGCTGTGAATTGACCACCAGAGAGTATTTCTTATTACTCTTTTTTTCATTTCTAATACCTGAAATACTTTGTGTTTCAATATGAATTTTCATCTAAAGTTCTCTATCCATTTAACACTTTTATAATAATAAATACATTTGTATTGCCCCAGAGGACCTAATTTGTATAGCTATGAACATCTCCTGCGTTCTCCTCATCTATAAGGCTGAGGAGAGAGGAGCTGGGGACCTGAACTGGGATGGACAGTGATGGGCCTCTGTGGGCAAGCCCATCTGGCAGAAACTTTAGTATTTCACACCATTCCTGCTAATGGATAAAGACAATTTTTCATTCTTTACAGATCATAACTGCTTGGGGTGGTTTTGTGGTTATTTTGCCATAAATATCTGGTAGTGCATGGTCCCTCTGCCAGCTGGGCTTTCTTTAGCAGCATTTTTCCAGGCGTTGCTCAGAGCCAGCCTGTTCCTTTTGTCATGGTCCTGCTTTGGAGATCTTCTCTAGCTGCCTGGCCTCGGTCAGAGCTCTGAGAGTTACTCCTCAAAGCTCTGTAAAGGTTGGGAAAATTCATTATTACTGCCTGGTTCCTGAAAGAGTGAATAAAACGAACCAAAAAGAAAGAAAGAAAAGAGCCAGGGATTATTCTAAGCCTGCTTTTATAAGCTGCATGCACGTCTGTGATACACGTAGTGGGTCATTTGAGGTTAGGAACTTCCTAATTGTGACTGGGGAGGTGGTGATGGAGAGATGCAGATGGGAAAATGACAGAGAATAGATGCTGCTGCTCTCCAACACATGAAATTATTCTCATATCAAGCATTCAACTTCTTTTTCTTTAAAGACCAAAGTCTTGTCTCCTTCAGGCTCTGAAACTTTACCAGAGATTTTTTTGTCTGGGCTTGTAGCAGGGACATGAGATATCATGCAAGACATGGACCCTGGTGTCTTTTTGAAGGCAAGTTGTGGTCTGTGAAATTTTTCGCAGCCTCCTAAAGAAGCTCTGTCTAGTGAGGAAAACAAGTAATCAGGGATTTATTTTTAACGCCAGATGCACTTGGCTCCATATTGAGTTGCAGAAGCCTGCTGTTGCCTTCCTGTTCTGTGTCCTGACAAGCAGGGAGGGAATTGGTGATGGGAACAACGTGGAGTAAAGGGCCAAGAGGTGGTGACCCCAGCTCTGATCCAGGGTGACCATGGGCAAGTCACCTGCCTTCCCATCTCCCTACCAGTAAAGACCAGGAGGTTCATGCTTTTTTGCAGTGCTGCTCTCCTGTGAAATGCGAGGATTAGAAGGGCTGGGGTGTGTCCAGAGCATCAAGATGTGTGAGCTAAGTGCTCTCACAGAGTCTTTTTGCTAAGATAGCTCCTCTCTGGATTATCCCAGCAGGTCACGTGCCTGCTGCCAGCCAGGGGCTGGGGCTCCCTTTCCCTTTTCCCCCTTTTCCCTCTTTTCCCCTTCCCTTCAGCCTCCTGGCAATGGCTGGTACAGAGCAGAGTCTCCTCTGGTTTTCCAGCAGGAAGACTCATGCTGTCAATAGACAGGACTTTTTTTAAAAAAGCTTCATTGAGCAGTAAGTTACTTTTCATCTCCAGGTGTGACAGGAGACTGGTTCCCGTTACTGTGCTGGGATTTCTCAAGTGCCCTCACTTGCCTAGAGTAAATGGGAACAGTGGCACCGTAGTGAGATGAGAACCTGCCACACCTGGGAAGGATTAAAGGGAAGGGGAAACTTGGGAAAATGCTTCTTAATGTTTCTGTCCCCTACAGACTGTTAGTTACCTTGTAGATCTCCAAGAGTTGCCATTGGCATACCTCCAATCCTACAGCACTTTGTAAAGTAACGGATTCAGATGCTGCTGTGGGCTCAGGAGATCTGGGTTCTCCTCTGCACCACAGATTTAGGAAGGATGCAGTGTGTGGACACCTTGTTCTCCAGCCTCTGGAATTGTGCTCCTGCTTTCCTTGGCTTCCTCTGGCCTTTCAGAGTGTGTCCTCTCATCTTTTGTGGAGTCACTTGGACACACCTGCACACGGATGGATGGGTACAGGTAGATGCAGAGGGATGGATCAGCCATGCAGTTAGAGCCACTGCAACACCTGGAGATGTTTAAGCCCCTCTTGATGGTCTGTTTGGGACAAACACGTGTCCTACCAGTGCCATGTAACATGTCAGCAGAACATTGGCTTGCACAGAGATGGAGGCAGGTGCTGAGTTATGCCATTGGTGAATCAGAAATCTCCTCAACACTTCTGAGACCACACCTTGAGCACTGGGTCCAGTTTTGGGCCCCACAGCATAAGAAGGACATTGAGGGGCTGGAGCAAGTGCAGAGAAAAGCAACAAAGCTGGTGAGAGGTCTGGAGAACATGTCTTATGAGCAGGATTGTTTAGCTTGGAGAAGAGGATGCTGAGAGGAGACCTCATTGCTCTCTACAGCTACCTGAAAGGAAGTTGTGGTGAGGCTGGTGTTGGTCTCTTCTCCCAAGGAACTAATGACAGGACAAGAGGTGTTGGCCTCAAGTTGCACCAGAGGAGGTTTAGATTGGACATGAGGAAGAAGTTCTTTGCTGCAAGAGTGGTCAGGCACTGGCCCAGGCTTCCCAGGGAGGTGGTGGAGTCCCCATCCCTGGAGGGGTTCAACAAACAAGCAGCTGTGGCGCTTTGGGACATGGTGTAGGGGTCAGAGAGATGCTGGGATGAAGGTTGGACTTGATGATCCTCGAGGTCTTTCCCAACCTAAATGACTCTATGATTCTAACTCAGGGAATGATGCCTACAGTGTTTCTTTTTCTCACTTGGCTGCTGGGGAATGTGTTTCTTGTCCTCCTCACTGCTGTCACGATGGGGCTCTGTCAGATCAGAACATACCATCCCTGTGCTGCTACAGCCCCTTGGCTTGTCATAGACACAAATCTTTTTCAAATGTTCTCCCCTGTTCATTTCCATTAGTGTATCTGGTGCTTCTAGGTGGCGAGCAAAAATGGATAACCTTGTAAATGCTCCCTGTCTTCCAATTTGTTTTATTTTTCCCTACAACGTGTCAGTGCATTTTGGTTGAGTGTTTTTAATAAGCTGAAGTTGATGAAAATAAATTGCTTTGCAGTTCCTGCTGTGGGTGACAGAAATGCTGGCTCTGTAATTTTCCAAAAGCAGTGTGGAGGGTGTTCTGCACGCCTCTGACTGCAATCAGCGTCGGAAAATACCTCCCAGAAAAGGAAAGCAGCTCAGCAATTTGAATCTGAGGGGCAAGATGTGCTGCTGTAGCCACCTTCTGCTGGGCACAGAGAGAGAAGGAGATGGCAAGGAGGGGTTTAGGGTTGATTCAGTGCCAGGCTTGTCTCTTGCCATATGGGATGGTGTTCCATGGTTTACCATATCTATCCCTAGGATGAGGGAGAATGAATGATAGAGCAAACCCTCTTACCAGAGTGTTAGCCAAGGCTTGGGAAGTGAGGACTGGGCTTGAAAGTGTGGCCCCCACTGCCCATGGCTCCTGCAGTGCCAGCTTTCTGCTGAGAGGTTCGTGTCTGGCCCAGAAAATGGGATGTGGATAAGTGGTGATCTCCAAACAACCAGGGTGGGCTCAGCAGACACCCTGGTAACTTCTCATCTCTTCTTGGAGAGCAGATAACCCACATATTCCAAATACAATTTTCAAGTCAAGAGTTTTCTCTTTTCCTACTCATTTGAATGAAGAAAAAGTCATTATTACCATATTTCTTTTTTGTTTGTTTCTATTTTGATAAGAATTGCAGAAGATACCATTTTAACTCCCTGAATTTTGTCATTTCATGTTGTTGTCCACTTTTCTGTGCTTTTCTGACTGACTTAGCTGCAAGGCAGTGTTAATGTCTGTCTCTTACTGCAGTCCCTGCTGCCTTCTGCAAGGCAGGAGATGCTTCCTCCTGGTGCTGGCTTGGAGCTGGCACATGGTCACACAGAAGCCAATGATGGACCAGGAGCTCAGGTCCCACTTCTACAACTTTGAGGCTAATGCCATTATCATGACACCAATTTCATTTCCCTCAGAACAGCTTTTAGTCCTTCTGCTGTTTCAGCTTTTTGAAAACATGGAAAACAGGAATAATGAAGCCCCCAAATTTATAATAATCATAGAACAGAGTCATAGAATGTATTGGGTTGGAAGGGGCCTCCGAAGGTCATCTAGTCCAGTCCCCCGTTTCCATTTCAAATTTGGAGATTTCCTCCAAGGCACAGAAAAGGCAGAATCCTGGATTATTTTCATTGTCCACTCAAATTTGAAGAGTTGGGTTAATGCTGGTAGTAAAAGTAACCAGGGAGGAGCACAGATTTCTGCCCCTCTTACAGGGTCGAAACCAACTGACAGAGCCAAGGTACACAAGTGATAATATTATGGGTTATTTATACTTGTCATTTCGGATTCTGAATAAATAATTCCTCTGCATAATTTCTTCATTCTCTATTAGAATAGTGTGTGCTGGGCAAGGAGACAGGAGAGCACAAAATCACAGTGAGGATGGAGGAGCCCGTGGAGGTTTCAAGCAGTCCTCTTGCCAGCAGTTGCCTATTGTTTAGTCCATATTATATCTGGTTTATTTTTAAATGGTTCAGTTGATGGTGTTCCTGCCACTTCCCCGGGGAAACTATTTCATCCTCACTCTTAGACAACATTTCCAGAGATTTATTCTAAAATTTTCCTCTGCTGGGTTGCCCTACTTAAAACAACAAGGTGGTCCATCCATGGCAAGTCCTTTCTTTCCAGGAGGTTTCCCTCTTCTCAGATTATCAGGAGTGTTGAGTGAAGTCTGGGGTTTCCTCTCTCACTCCCAGGTCCCCTTTGTGCCACACACATGAAGTTCTTTTAATCTTTTTTCATAATTCACTCTTAGTTCCCTCTAGTTTGTTGGCATCTGTCTGGTTCTCAGGTGTCCAAGAGAGCAGTGTGCGAGTGCAGCTTTGCCATGGCTCTTTTATAAGGAACTCTCAGCTCGGTTGAGGAACCTGAGGCTTCCTACTACACAGTCTTGCTCCACCAGAGCTTTAAGAGCCTGTGTGAAAGCTCAAAACTGATTATTTTCTCCTTCCCCTCCTGGTCTTTTGAGTCATTTTTGGCTTCTGGATCCTCTCTCACTATTATATTGAACACTGAGTCCAACAGTGGCTTATCTGAAGTTTGCAAAACCCCTGTGAAAAATATTAACCACTCCTGATTTTAAATTTCTCATTCTCTTCCGCTGTGTTCTCCTTGACCATGTGTGAATAGAGGTGTTTGCATCTAACTGTGTGAGGGGCTTGGTATGATCATGTGCTTATGAAATCCTGGCTTTGTTATTTTCCAGGTATTTGGTGCTAGAACACGTGTCAGGTGGGGAGCTCTTCGACTATCTCGTAAAAAAGGGAAGATTGACACCAAAAGAAGCCAGGAAGTTCTTCCGACAAATCATCTCTGCTTTAGACTTCTGCCATAGTCACTCAATATGGTGAGTACAGCCTTCTCCAACCTGGACATCACTGCACAGAGTGGAGGGATCTGGTTTCTTGGTATTTGTACTTGCTGTTCAGAAACTGCTGCTGTAAAGCTCCAAAACCATTGTGTAAAGTGCTGATGTGTTTTTTAATTCTTGGCTGACTTGCATCCATCACAGATGGACTTTTGATGGAGACAATTGTCCAATGTTCCTCACTGGAGGAGGAATCATTCACAGGGGATGCTTGAACTAGGAAAACCAAAACCACCAAGGAAAAGCACTTTAGCTTCCATCATTCTTGGGGCACTTGCTAATAACTGAGTATTACACTATATCAGAATGAGTCCCTGAAGAAACTTGGGACAATTACAAATGCAACAAAGTCATTTTATAGCTTCCTTCAGTTTTGGGAAACCTGCTGGCTTTTGGCACCCTTCTCTGAGTCCCTCCTGGGCCTTTGAGTCACTGTTATCTTTAATTTCCTTTCCAGTAGGGAAGAATTTCCTTGATCTGACTGCTGTTGATACCAACTCCATCCTATGATTTAACCATCCAGTCTGGTTTAGCCTGTGCTTTCAGGTGCTGTTTTAATTGGGCCAGTTTCTCCTCCATCCTCAGCAAGTTTAGGTAATTCCAATTATACTGAAATCAAGTTGTTACCATCAGAGCTTCTGTAGAGCTGCTGACCCACAACTGCCTGCTTATTTCTCAGACACAGCTCCTTGCAGTTAGAGACCTCTGACAAGTTTTATTCTGCAAATTCCACAATTTTTCCTCCCTGCTAATCAACCAGGTTGGGTGATCATGACCTTCTTATAATCAGCAGCATCCTTGGCAGGTTGTACAGCTGATATTTCACTTGTACCCTGGGCAGTGTAATCATTGCACGTACGTGTTCCTGTTTCCTACTTGGGTTAACACTTAGAGATCCTGTCCAAAAAGACTCAAAAATGTTTAAGTACAACTGAAGAGAAATTATTTATTCTTCCAATTGAATATTCCAGAGAAATACGAATCTCCATTGGGATAGAAGTTTTTGCAAAAGCATGCATATATATTATACATACATCCTAGTCCTTTGGGCTTGTGGTGGACACCTCGACATGGTAGACTCTGATGGACTGGATCGTGGTGAGGCTGTCTTGTTAAACCTCTGCAGCTTTAACAAAATGTGGAATTTCCAAGGCAGAGTGTGTGTCTCTCTTGAGGAACCCATTTTCCTCCTTTAAGCAGATTGGATTGTGGGCAGTAGTCTTGTTTAGAAGTAAATCCCCTGTCTCCTTGCCAGCTCCCACTCAACCAGCATCCAGTGCTGAATCAGTTAGCAGTAAATCAGAGGCTCCCTCCTGGTCACTCTGAGTTCTCTCAGGCTCTGCATTGTATGCTGGGCAGTTACCATTAAACCCTTTGAGAAAACCAGAGCGTGCATGAATATATGTGTGTGTGTGAGTCTAGAAGTTAATGTGCTTGCCTAAGCAATGAAGCCTGACCTTGTCCTGTCGTGGGGCAGTGAAATGACAAATCATCTCATCAGCCAGGTTACCCAGTTATGACCACGGTGAAAAATGACGGCTTCTGCTTTGGTTAATGACTAGACGTGGGTGCCTCTAACCTGCTGGCAGAACAGATTGATAGCCTGGTGTCCCCAGCCTCATAGCATCTGAAGGAGTGGTCAGGAACTGGCCCAGGCTGCCCAGGGAGGGGGTGGAGTCCCCATCCCTGGAGGGGTTCGACAGAGGAGTAGCTGTGGTGCTTTGGGACATGGTCTAGGGGTCAGGGAGATGTTGGGATGAAGGTTGGACTTGATGATCCTAGAGGACTTTTCGAACCTCAATGATTCTACAATTCGATGTACCTCACCCCAAGAAGCAGTCACTTACAGTAGTTTTGTGATATAGGCTGGCCACGGGGGAAAGCTTGTAGGAAACCCACTCTAGGGTTCTCTGAGGACTTTTCTGCATTCTTGGCACCATGTGGAGGTATGAGGTGGGATCCTGTAGACACGGTATGTGTGTTCCCTTGCTGCTCTCCCTGAGCTGGCAAAGCTGAGCAGCTGGCTGGGTGATGCAGCAGCATCGCTTCTGCTTCCCGATCTTCTCTGTGCTCACCCCTGAAGTGCTGGGGCCTGGGCTGTGGGTCCTGAGTTGGAGTTGACCTGTGGATGAGCCCCAACCCAGCAGAGTGTTTTCTTTCCCGAGAGGTTTTAGGCCCCACAGACAGAACCTGGCCCACCTGTGTGAGGCCCCACCTGCCCCCAGGTGATCATGGTTGGGGTGGTGGGTGAGGCTAGAGCTGTATCAACTAGGAATCAACCAGTTTGGGAGAAGTACAAGGGGCTGATCAGTTTGAAGAGAGTTCCTGTTGGGACCAGTTGGAGGAGCTTCTTGTTGGGGGCAGCTTGCTGAGCTCTCTCTCAGTGGTGTGTCCCCCTTGGCTGATTTGAGATGGCGAAGAGCAACCAGATGAAGAATAAAAGATGAAGATATGTTTCTTATTTGAGATGGAGAAGAGCAAGCAGATGATGAAGGTATGCTGAGGGGATAGTGCTGAGTTTGGTGTTGGCCTAAGGAAGAAGAGAACTAGCAGCACAACCCTGAGGGCTCAGCAGTGGAGCAAGAAACACCAGAGGAACCTGGGGTTCCTTGGCCAGCAGAGTGAGACCATCCTAGCCTAGGAAGCTTTCTTTGGACATAACTGGTGGTTTCTCCCTAAGCTGCCATTCACTGAGTGCTGGGCATCTCTTCTCCTCAATAGATCCCCTATTCTCAGGGCCTTTAGGATGTCTCAGCGGGGTGCCCCGAATCCATAGTCCCTGGAGGACTCCTCCTGGGGGAGAGCTCTCAGCTCATTCAGCCCCCACCGGATTTTCTCTCGGAAACAACGTCGGAGCCCGTTGTCAGGAATCCTTGCCTGTCTTCTGTGGAGCAAGGGGATGCTGCAGCAGAGGGTGGGAGCCGAGCACCCAGCGCTGGCGGGTGCCTCATTGGCTGGGGGTGACATCACCAGCCAGAGCTGCCATTGGCGCCGGCCCCGTCCTGCCGCTGCTGCCTCCCCGCTCTGCTCAGCCTCGCCTTTGGTGTCTGCCTCTCACCAGCTGACAAATAAAAATATGATTACAGAAAATGCCCCATGGCAAACCTTATTACGGCTTCAGAGATAACAGATAATGCCAATTACTGCGCGGGGCAGTGGTGACATTGAGAGGAAATCCCCCGCGGTAACGAGCACCGAGATGATGCTTTCATTTTATTTTTATTTTGGTTGGGTTTCATTTTGTGGTGTGGGGTTTTTTTTTCCCTCCCCAAGCATGCACAAGAGGGGTTAAGGCAGGGTCTTTATGAATATTGATAAATGACAATTATGAGGGCCCTTTCTCCTTTCGTTGCCTGGGGCTGTGCTTGCTGGAGAAGGCACAAGGCTCTTGCTGGAGTGTGTCTGGGGGGGGTGCGACTTCCAGGGCTGAGGAGATGAATAAGAGCTTTGTTTGACTTTGCCTTGTGTTCTTCCCATCAGTGCAGGGGGGGAGAAGGCTCCTCATACAGCAGCGTTGGAGATTGCACAGTGCTAGTGCCACGATCTCTGGTGGGTTCCTGCAGGCAGGAGCTGCAGAGCACTGCCAGTAAAAGGGAGCCTGGTTTTAGGGAGAAATCTGGGGTGTTTTGGAGAAACAGAGAAAGCTGCAGGATGCTGGGTTCTGACAGTGACACCCTCCTCGTGCCTCCTGCCCTCCCTTGCTGCTTGCATAAGGAGCGTGCTCTGCAGGGATGCTCTGACAGACACGACTGCAGCACCCAGGCACTGAGATCCCAGCTCAAGGTCTCCAAACGTGGAACTGGTCTAGAAATTGTGGAATTTCATAAGGTTAGTTTCTGTTTGGATTTTTTTGCCTCGTCCTTTAGGTTTTCAAGTTTTCATTCAGCCCATCAGAGGTGAGGAATGTGCCTTTTTCCCCTGTTGAGAGCTGATATTCACCAATCATTGCCTGAATCCAGGAGTTCAGATCTGTGGTTGAGTCTCCCTCTAAAACAGTGAGGAATGTTCAAATTTCCATTTTACAGTGAACCAGAGAAAACCCACTAAGTACAGCAGCTCCAAAGCCAAAGTTACCAGATGAGCTACAGTCAGAGAACGTGCATTTTTATAAGTTACTTCTTTATATAAGCCACTAGAAACTTAAAAATTGTCATATTCTTATTGTAAGTATAACCAGTTCTCTGGCAAGTACAGTAGTGATGGTCAGTCTGTTCTGGCTCTGAGAGAAACGAGTGTATGTTTTGGGGTGAGATTGGTAGGAAGAAGCAATATATTTCAATAGATCACTGGAAATCATTGTTAAAAAGCAAGCAGGGTTTTATGCACACAAACCCTTCCCCAGGTCTCTTATAGATGTCCTTTTTCTGAGCTATAACTAAATTTACTTGTTCTGCAGAATTCTGTGAAAACTTACTAAATCTGAGCATAGCAACCATGGCTCTAAACAAAGATTCTTCTGTGGATAGATGCAAGTTACACGTTCAGGTCTGATTTGCAGAAGCAAAAGAAAATGAGATGAAAGGCTTCTTCTGCTCATGAAAATTAAAAATATTGCTTCTCATGTTATTAATTATTAGCGATAAATTATTTTCATCACATCAAGCACTTTTAAAAGACATACTGCAGAACAATTGTTCTGTGCTCTGGCCCTTCTGGGAGTTTGGGGTCAGTCAGAAAAGCATTTGCAAAGTAGGCAACAATTTGATTAGTACAAATGACCTGCAACTACTCCAATTAGGAGGTTTCTTGGGTTAGAAACCTGTGACCTACGACGAGTTGTCATAGAAACTGATAGGAACACTTCAGCTCAAAAATCACTTTAAAATAATGGATTAGTTCATCATCTGGAGCCAGGTGATGTCGCTTGTTTGAATCCAAGATCTGGAGTCTGTCCCTACACCAAAACTCTTCTGCCAGCCCTGGGTGCCAGGGAGGGAGGGTTTCACCTTTTTTATGTGTGCTGCAATCACCAGCAAAAGTGCTGGTGCAAAGCATCATCTTCCTGCCCCGTTGTCATGGCTGGGGAGCTCTGGGAGCCTGTGGCCACCCTGGACCAGGACTAGCTGACCTCTTCTGCATCTCCTTCATGTCCTTTCCCAGTATATGCAGGGCTCGCTGGGGGAGTTAGCCGTGTCTGTCAGTAAAGAAGCTGCTGCTTCTCTGCTGATCTTCCAGCTGTGTGAGAAAGCCCCTACGGCTTTAGAGCCTTTAGAACAAGGGAAGGGTAACAAGTCCTCTGCTCACCTGCAGAGAGAGGAGTTGATGCGGTCACGTAAGACATGGAGAGGCAGAGAGATCAGCTGGAATGGGACCAAATTAAATGCATTTGCTCTGCAATGTTCCATTAATGCCAAGTAATTACCACATACGGTGGGACTTTTGCTTTGTTTTGTTTTGTTTCATTGTGGCACAAGAGAATTCTTTCCAAATAGGAATGCATGAGGCTGCTGGGCCCGTAGGTGAGTTCTAACAAGCCTCCCCTATTCCCATATGTTCCTCTCCCTCCCTTCTGGCGTTTGGAAAGCTGGCAGCACAGAGATGGAAATGCAAATGCAGCGAGGGGGCCTCACTCCAGCGGCTGCCATGCTGGTTCTGCCCCTCGCAGCAGGCCCTGCCTTCCCTCCCCAGGGTGCTGCCTCAGAGTGGGACAAAGATGGGTAGACCATCACAGAAAAACCTTCCAGCCAGAAGGGAATTTTCACTGGGACATCAGATTCTCTTGAGGAATGTGCAAGAGGTGCCCGATCCCGCTGGCACCCTCATCTCTGCTACCACAGTGCAGCAAGAATGCTCAAGCTGCCATGAAATCCCATGGGAACCATCCCTGCTGGGCACTGGAGCTGTTGGGAAGAGGGATGGAGAGTGGTCAGAGAGTTGCACAACTGCTGTGTGACAGTTCTGGTATTTTGGGGCCCAGTCAGCAACAAATTCTCTTGTGCCACAATGAAACAAAACAAATTCTCAAGGGAGTCCACACTCTCTGCTCAGGGCCTGTAGTGAAGAGCTGATCATTAGTCTTGGTTGGATTTTGGTGAGTGTCTGGAGCAAAAAACCCCACCACTTTAAGGTCTGTTGCTGCTCCAGATTTCCTTTCACACATGCTTGTCCCAGTGCCATGAATTCCCAGGTCCCAGCTTAAGGCCTTCAGAATGCTCTCTGGAGGTGGGTCAGGACCTCTGCCTGAAGCCCACCATCAGCCCGCGTAGGCTGATCCTTCATGGAGAAGCATCCCACAGCACAGTGAGATGAAGCCAACTCCATGTTAGGAATGTGGATGGTGGCATCCCCTTTTTCCTCTCTTTCTTGCAGTGGGTCTACAAAATAAACCCTGAATCTATAGGGGACACTTTATAGGAACCTCATTTTCCCACTTGAACCTCTCTAAAACCCAGCCTAAAGCTGTCTGTGATGTGGATCCCATCTGAGGTCTTTTCCAACCTAACTGAATCCATGATTCAATGATGGGAAGACAAGATGAAATGGGAGGAAGGAGACTTCTTCCCACCAGTAAATACCAAAATCAAAGATGTCATCCCTTCCCTTTCACCACCTCTCAGTGGTCTAGGTGTGGGGCTGGTTCAAGGTTCACACACATCCTGCTCCAGACAGGTCCTGTGGCAGGTCTGCTGGTGCTGGGAGCTTTGAGCTATGGAAGGAGAACATTTTTGCATTTCCTTTAGCTTCAGTGTTTTCCAGAAATAACAGAAGGTGGTTTGCAGTGAGCGTGCATCCAGCCTGGAGAAGTGCTTGTGGACATCCTGTGCTGGGGTCGTGCTCTGCCAGCATGTCCCCCCAGCTGGATGAGGTCTTCCCAGCATCCTGTTAATGAAACCAGTTGTAAGATGAGAACTGACCACTGGAGGAGAGATTAAATCACACATTACTGTCTCATCAGCATCCAGCTTTCTGAGCTTGCCTTAGGACCGTGTGCTTTTCATTTCCCGGCTGGGGCTTGTTCAGGTTTGGCAGATGTTGATGGTCCTCCCTGTGTTTGCATTCGGGGGTTCTTCTCCTGGTCATTCACTGCCTCTAGAACATTTCTTTGTCACTCATCTCCTGCTTTTTTGTTAAGTAGGTTCGACTATCTGGGTAGTTATTATATGGCTAATAAGTCTGCTGTCTGTACTTACCTTGAAACTTTGATTTCTCTGAGAAAGGTGGATTTGCTAAAGCACCTTTTGCTCTGTCAGATAAAAATATTCACGAATCCAACTCTTGCAGCTCCGTTATGTCCTGGATTGTTTGTCCATGGTTAGTAAGGCCACTTCAACACACAGGGTTCACCATGTTTGTACAAGATTGGAGACCACATTTTATGCTTTTTAAGGAATCGTAGGACTCAGTGATAAGGTAAATGATCAGTACCTGCTTTGAATGTTCTGGAACTCTCCTTAAGAAATCCCTGTTACAGGTGTCCCCGGGTGTGCTCTGGTTTTGCATAGGATTCACCTGACTTACGGACAAGTTGTCTCTAACTGATCATTCCAGACTCCAGAGGAGATCATTTCCAAGACATCTTCACGCCTCTCATGTTGCTCCGAGAGAGCAGAGACCCTTCTTTATGGAGGTATAGGGGGAGAATTACACTCGTGTGCATGAGGAGAGCTAGAGGAGTGTCTTAAGAAGGGAAGAGGAGATGGCATGAAGATAAGGCTGCCTTCCAGTGTGGCTGTCACTGGGCCAGACCATCCTAGCACCAGTTCTTTTGCAGAGTTCAGTTCCTGGCTGATAGCTGGTTTTAGTGACCTGTTGTTTGCCTGACACATGCAAGTTCTGCCTGCAAGGTGTGAGTGCTCCTCTTTGGTCCTTATGTTAGCAAGACATCAAAGGCTCGTTCTGCCTACTCATAAGCAAAAAGAAGAAAAGAGCCTCTTCTCTAGTCTGCCTAAAGTGCATCTCTCATGTCTGTGACTCTTCAAGAGTTGCAGATAAAAAGCAAAGTCATCACAAATTTTGTGCAGGGACTTAGTCTTTGGATGTAAAATGAAGGCAATATAATAGTTGTATGAAAGCTCTTGAGTACTAAGAAGCAGACGTGGGTGTACAGTGGTGCTGGCAGTGGGTAGCAGAGACTAATAAATTAGTCAATAAATGATACCTTTCATTCGAAGCAGGAGGTGCCACCTGAAGATTGTGTCTTGGTTCTTCCCATGTTGCCAAATAATAAGAGAATTGAGCTTTGATGGAAAGGAGGGAACCCTCTCTCCCTTCCCACTGCTGGCACCCCCAGTTATAAGCAGTGCTGGGCTGAAGGGACTTCTCCATCAGAGCTAATTACCCAAACTTATTTCAAAGCCATATGCCTGTGTGAGCAACTCCTAACAGGAGCTTTTTGCAGTTGCATTTACACCAAGGATGTTTTATTTCTCTAGATACCACTTATTTTGTTTCCTGTTGTTGACAGCATATATTGGTGGTGTTCCCTCCTACCTTCAGGACTTGGCATGTGATGGAGAACGTCAGCCTGGAATCCAAGCTGAAATTCTCCTCCTACCTATTTCCCTCAGTCTCTCCTTCAGATTGTGTTGGTATCACTGGAGGTTGAAAATATTCCTTTCATCTTCAGGCTCAAGCCTCGAATTCATCGGGAGTGGGCATTTGGGTTATGGTCTAGAGCATTGCAAGGATTGGATCTTGGATGTGTGTGTTCTCCTACCTAGGACAGGGAAAAAAAACATGAAATCAATTAAAATATAATAGGTTGGCTGCTATGCTGAATAAAGATAAAGCTGTTGTGGGTAATTGAACTCACATTTTGATCCTCTCTTTACAGCCACAGGGACTTAAAACCAGAGAACCTACTGCTGGATGAGAAGAACAACATCCGGATAGCAGACTTCGGGATGGCCTCGCTGCAGGTTGGGGACAGCTTGTTAGAAACCAGTTGTGGGTGAGTGTCTCAGAACATGCTGCAGACATCAGGGATAGCTTCCAGACATGAGAGCTGTCTATAGCAAGGGTTCCAATGAGGCTTTCAGACTGTGCGTCGTTATTTCCCAGCGAGATAATGAAATGGTAGGGGGCACATATAGTGTCTAAGATAGCTAAAAGAGGAGGTTTTGGAGCCATAACCAGAGCAGGTTGCTCAGAGCCGCAGCCAACCTCACCTGGAATGGTTCCAGGGATGGGGCATCAACCACCTCTCTGGGCAACCTGGGCCTCACCACTCTCAGTGTAAAGAATTTCTTCCATCTATTTAGTCTAAATGTCTCATTTTTTAGATTTAAGTGCTTTACAGTGATAAGCAGGCCTCTACAGGACATGGATATAAAAGTCAAGGCTTTCAGGTTTGGGTTGACCTGCGGACGCTGGTGTGCATTTGCTTCCATGGGCCTTACCATTTTCTGGGATCTGAAAGCAGTAGTGTTGGCTGTTTAAGAAGAAGCTTCAAAGATATTAAGGGGTGAAAATAACCAAATCCAGGGATTCTGGAAGGGGATTTGCATGTCCTGAGGAGGCTGCCTGCTTGCAGCTCCTCCAGTTGGTGCTCCACATCGCTTCATTTTGGCTCACGTGCGGGCTTGGCAGGGAGGCAGCAGGGTCCTTGGCAATTAAAGCAGGGCCTGGTTGCAGCTACAAAGGAGACTTGTTGGAGGGATGCTGCAGGGGCAATCTGAAGACATTTCTGTGGCAGTGTTGCCAATGGGAGCTCTCTAGGAATTTCCAAGGGAGCCAGCAAGAAGCCCAAGAGCTGAGCAAAGCCTGGGTGTGTGGCCAGGGACAGGGTGTGTTCTCCAGGGGTGATGCCCCCTCAGCACCATCACCTTTGGGGCACCCGTAGAGCGTCCCCCTTCAGCCCCCCATGGCCGTGTCTTGGTGTTGGCTGTGCAGGGGCTGTGGCAGGGGCAGGAGCTTCTTTTAGCTGTGTCTGAATTTGTTACAGCAGTGAGCTCAGCAGCCATCACTGCAGACAGGACCAGCAGATTTCCACCTCCTCCCATACAGACCTACTCTTCCTGGCCTTTGGTGGTGGGAATCTGCTGACTCCAGCCCTGTCCCATCCTCAGCTGGTTGCAGTCCATGTTTTTCAGTCTATGCTCTGAGCCAAGGCTGTTCAGGGTAGATGTGGAGCCATGTACAGCCCAGCCTCTCAGTCCTGAGCTGTACGACTCTGCTGAATCTACCAGCTCTATCATGAATTATGGATAGCAAAATTATTTGAAGTTCATGATGTGATCAAACGCTGGTTGATGAGTACACTGAGACCCACCCGTTCCTTCCTGTCCGTGTCGAGTCAAGATTTGACCTCCTAACAGTGCAGATGAAAAGCAAGGAGCTGTGAGTCTGCACATCTGTTGCTTGCAGCTGCTTTCAAGCCTCCCTTCTCCATCAGGGAGTGAAGTCCTCCCTACAGTTACCACAAAGCCTCTATACTCTCTAGATACAATTTTTCCCCCTTCCTTCCATGAAAAAAAAGACGAGAGGAAGAATAAAACCCAACCCCATCTCACATGGCCCTGTAGGGTTTTTCAGACCCCTCGCGAACCTCTCAGTAGGGTTCCTGTTCTTGTTAGCACTGGTCTGGAGTCTCCAAGGGAAGCTTCTTTCCATGAGCTGTGTTGGAATTCAAACCTCATGCTTCAAGCAGAGCCAGCCCCCACATTGCGGCCTTAAAATGTGCTAATAAAGAACTCAATGGCACGGAAGAGATGTGCCTGTAATAAACAGAACACAGCGGCAGCGCCGCGATCTCCTGCCTTGCAGAGGCATTCGGAGCGTGGTGCCAATCACTGGGCCTCCGTGTGAGCTATCACACCACTTCATTAATTCTCCTGGCATGGAGCCCAGCAGGGCTGATACTGGTGGCTTGTGATCTCGCTGGGTTGGAGGGTGAAGGAAGGGAGGAACATGGAACAACATGCCGCACTGTCCACAGGGAAAGGCAGGCCAGGCGTGACTCCCTTGGAACGCGCACCATAACCAACCTCAGGGCTTTTCAAGGCAAGTTTTACCTGCCCTTGGGGTTGGTACATTCAGCCAGGGTGAAAAGGAGCCAAACAGAGAGAAGCAGGGTTGAGATACTGAGCTTTAATGAGATGCTCCTCTGCGCACCCAGAAGTTAATTTCCAGGATGGTTTTATCTGTGCTGTGAACACCGATAATGAGATGAAGCTGTAGCATTTCCATTGCCAGTCATGCAAGGAGTCTCCAGGTATTTCTGTCCCTGAGAGTGGGAGGATCAGATGGGCTTGAGCTGTGTGGTGCAGTCAACGTTGTCAGAACTGCAGAGCAGCTAGAGTGCCATCAAAAACTCTGCTGCCGAGTTTAGTCCCTGGTTTGGACGGGCTTTAGGTCACTGCAGAGCCTTGGCAGGGCTCATGGAGATGATCACGTAGCTGCATCACATACCTCAGAGTCAGTGGTTGCTGGAACTGCTCTTGGAGCTGCGTGGTTTTCTGTAGCACTGATGGCTACCTGGAGAAAGCAATAAAAGTTCAATCCCATTATGTTTGTGTAGGAGAGGAAGGTCATAGAGTCATAGAATGGTTTGGGTTGGAAGGGACCTTAAAGACCGTCTCGTTCCAACCCCCCTGCCATGGGCAGGGACACCTCCCACTAGACCAGATTGCTCAAAACAGTGTTTCAGAGCAGTGGATGTTGTCCAATCTATCCTGAACTGTCTCTGGGCAGGAGGAGTGAGTGCCTTGTGGTTAAACCTCAGGCCTGAGACCCGGGTGACCCGAGCTTGATTTCTGTCTCTGCTGAAGGCATTCGGGGTGGTCTTGGACAAGATGCATCACCTCTGGCTGCCCCAGTGCTCCATCACCTCTGGCTGCCCCAGTGCTCCACCTCAGCCAGGCACTGCAGTGCCCACGTCGCTCTGAGCATCAACTGCAGTCATTTCTGTAGGAGCCTTGGAAAGCAGGAGGGGCTGGGGCATTCCCTGGGCCTGGTTCCCTCTTCTTGAACTAAGAGGGTTATGGCTAAAACCAGGGATTGAAAGAGGGTACTGAGGGTTACAATTCTTTGTAAAGATCCTCCCTAATTCCCCAGTTCTGTGAACTGTTACCAGTGCAGGCAGAATTTTGATCCTGGTGCTCTGCTAACAAATACAAACTGCACTTTTCTAGCGGCAGTTTGAGTAAATTCTTCTAGAGAACATAAACAAATACTCAAATTTTCCCTTGTTGTGGATACTAGAAATTTTCCTAAAGATTTCTTAAAACATTTAATTTAGATTAGACTTAGTGGAAGTGTTTCAGCCCCTACACAATGTGCAGACACACACAAACACAAAACCAGTCTGAGGCAGATGAGAAGCAAGGAAAATTGTTAAGTTCTAAAATTAATGATAAGTCATAAGCAATTTAAAATGATGATTATAAAGGGAAATAGCAGACAACCTTATTAATAACCATTAATACCTTGCCTTGCCTCTAATACATCCCAAGGTGTGCTGAAGAGCTTTAAGGCTGCAAGACCCAGCACTGAGAATTTGAGATGTGCTGTTCTTCAGCTTTCCAGTATAACAGCAACTCAGCCCATGCACGTGAGGGTATGGCCAGTAATTACCAGCTTGTGCAGGTTCTTTCCAACAAATCTTTGCCTCATTTGGTGTTTGGATGGTGTCACTTTTTGACTAAACAGCTGTTTAATGTTTGATTTTTCCTCATCTTTCATTTTATGGATCCATTCAGAATTTCTGCTGGCTGCATTCAAGCCTGGCTATGAATGCCAGGTAGGATTTTCATCGTAGGATCTTAGGTTTGCAAATATTAATGGTGCTGTTTTCATGTTATCTTTGCCAAGTTGATCTGGTCATTTCCATTTCTATGAGGACACGTGACTCTGCAAAATGAGACTCAAAATTAGCAACCAGTTTTGAGTGTGCAGTTGGATACTCTGTCCCAGTTGGATACTGGGGAACCTGCAACTCATCATTACCTGTGAACATCTTTGTTCATTTTCTTTCACAGAAGGATTCTGTGGCAGGGGCAGAGAGAGTGTTTGATTCTCCAGAATGTCAGTCAGCTTCTTCATGACATGGATCTTCCCTCATATTGCTGCAGACTTTCCAGCTTTGGCCCCAAGTAAAACAGAGGCACTGGGGACAGCAACACATCCAACCTAGTCTTACTCCATCCCTGGAGGTGTTCAAGGCCAGGCTGGATGGGGCTTGGAGCAACCTGATCTAGTGGGAGGTGTCCCTGCCATGGCAGGGGAGTTGGAACTAGATGTTCTTTAAGGTCCCTTCCAACCCAAACCATTCTATGGTGATTCTATCCACCACCCCACCCTGACTTGCCCGCAGAGTGCAGCATAACCTCTTCAAAGGTTGAACTTGATGATCCTAGAGGTCTTTTACAACCTAAATGATTCTGTGATTCAAACTTTATTTTAGCAATTCTTAACTTACCAATACTTACCTTTGCATCTTGATGCCCTTTTCGTGCAGGGCTCTGCTTCATTTTTTAAATTAAGATCTCTGAAAGATTCTAAGTCTCAATAATTTGATGGGCTGTATTAATTAATGAGCTGATTTGCAGATTGCCCCCAAAAGGTAATTGTGCTGGAGGAGTAAACAGCTGTAAGATGGCCGAGAGCTAGATGCTGAGTCTTCTCATATAAAGCTAAATGACTGAGTTGAAGCTTTAATGGCAAAATAGCACTCAGCATTAACTACAGCTCCTGCCTTACTTACAGCCTTACCTACAGCTCCTGCCTTCACTCCCCACTGCTGGAACCGTTTCTTCAGCCTCTCCCTGTCTGTGTGATCTGCAGCTGTCGCTCTCTCCTCTCAGGATGCTCTAACTTCTGTCCTTCTCCTGAGGGATTCCCTTGATCCATTTTGCTGCTCCTCTGGTGTTCCCCTTCATCTCAGCCCTTGTTGCTCCCCAGCACGGGGGGAAAGCACAGGCAGCCTTTGGCACTAGTGAGGAGCTTCTGTCTCTGAAAGCCAGGCTGGAGATGGTGATTAACAGGGTGGGGAGAAGGGCCTGTAGCATCCCAGCAACAGCAAAACCAGCTGGGTGTGGGAGGACTTCAGTGCACCTGTATCAAGGTAACTTCATGCATAACAAAAACAGAGGGAAGGAGGCTTCTTGTTCCTCCTCCTCTGCAGAAACTCTGCCTCCAGCTGTGAGGCCTGAAGAGTGGCACTCAGAGAAGCTTTTCTTCTTCCCCAAACATACCATCTTAAGGCATGGGAAGAAGGACACTCATCTTTGGTGGGACCTGGGAGCCCATCAGGCAGTGTAGCACATGATGTGTCACACTGAGGAGGAGGATCACTCAGCTTTCCCTGTGCTTCTTGAGCAGCCAGCTGCTGCTCTGGGAAAGAAATTGCTGTGTATTCCCAGATGAGCCACACTGTCCTTTCATGTGAAGGGCCCCTGAGGAGCCATCTCTGTCTGTTGTGTCCGGTGGGTGATGCTGGCATCACAGTGGGCAGGGGAGGAGCTGGGCCCATAGGAACCTGGCAGGAGTGTTTGAAAGAAGACTTCTGAGGGGATGTTGTGAGTTCAGCGTTGACCTGTGTGGTCAGGAACTGATGGCAGCAGAAAATGATGATGGCTGAACCAGCACAGCACCTACCCAGGGCTGTCCTGGATTTCACCATTGGCTTCTTTCCTCTGGTTAAAATCTCACAGAGATGCCTCGCTAAGGTCCCCCAAGATCCTTAAGATCTGTCCTAGAGTCAGAGCTGTGGATGGCCATTCCTGCCCCAGGCAGACCAGCCTGGGCAGATCCACATCACCCTAGAAATAAACCCTGCCAGCATCAGTTCCTCTTTTCCAGCAGTACCCACAGGCAGCGACTGCTGCTTGATCTTGCTGAGCAATAGACTTCTTTGTTACCAAGGGCAGGCTGGGGCTTTGGCTGCACAGAGACGTGGTGGAATGCTGAGGAGATGGCCAAGGGGAAGAGGCAGGGAATGTTGCTCTTGACACACGTATATTGAATAATTAGTGATAAGAGCCAAAGAAATATTCATGACTTTGTAGAAAGATAAATAGATTTTTGATTAAATTTGAGATTTCTCTTTAAAGCGGTTGAAGTCACTCTGTGATTGGCAGCATGGAAATGAGTTTTCTATGGATTCTGGCTGACCGGAGGATCCCTTTTAGAGCTGTTAGTCAAGATAATGCTGCAGATACCTAGCTAGAGTGTGCTGGCAGGAATTCAGAATGGCTGTGCCAGGAACCTGTGCTCTCTGGGCAGTTGCAGTGCAGCTGTTGAATGATTGAATCAATCCAACTTGTTCAAAGGATTTATTAGGGCATTTTCTGCCTCCGTTCTCCGGGATTTTAGCAGGATTTCAGTGGTGCCTTGTAAGACACCTCGCAGAATCCCCCACACTCCAGCTGACCTCAGGAAGGTAAACGCTTGAAGTGCATTTGTTAGTGGGACACATAAGTAGGTGCATACCTGTCTTGGGTTCTTCACAACGCTTACGTTCTTCCTGTCAAGGATCAGGGTGGTCACATTGCTCAGCATCCACAATTAAAGAGTTCTGAAATCTTTGTTGGAGTCATTGCATACAAATGAAAACTCAGAAGCACTCTGCATATGGAGATGCTGACTCTTCCAATGCCCCTGGATGGCATGGCCAGGCAGAAAGGATGGTGCTGAGCTGTGCAGGATTTGAGAGGTCTGGCCCACAGACACCACCTGCAGTAGGTGTTTAATGTCCCATGGGCCTTCGTGACTCACCTTCTGTGGGAGAGGCGATGGTAGCATTGTACCTGGCAGAAGCTGAGGAACTCAGTTAGAACTGATCTTTCTATTCTGGAGTGACTAAACTGAGTGCAGGTCCGCAGTCTGTTGTAATTTTTAGGCTCTTTTTGCTACCGTGTTGTTTCCAAATTCTAACTGCATTGCCACCTTCCCTGCAGCTCCCATGCTGCCCTCTTAGAGTGACCTTCCAGTACCTGAAAGGGGCCTATAGGAAGGCAGGGGAGGATCTGTTCTCAAGGGTTTGTAGCAACAGAACAAGGGGTAATGGTTTTAAGCTAGAAAAGGGGAGATCTACGTTGGACATTAGGAAAAAGTTCTTTAATATGAGGATGGTTGATCACTGGCACAGGTTGCCCAGAGAGCTGGTGGAGGCCCCATCCCTGGAGACATTCAGGGTCAGGCTTGCTGGGGCTCTGAGCAACCTGCCCTAGTTGTAGATGTCCCTGCTTCTTGTAGGGTGGTTGGACTAGATGGCCTTTAAAGTTCCCTTCCAATCCAATACATTCTATGATTGTTTCCCACCCTGCCCTCTGTCACTGGTCTAAGCAATCCAGCACTGGTGACGACTGGCTGTGCTTGTCCAGTCCTGAGTTGCAGTCCCAGTTCTGATGCTGCTTCTGAACTCTGGAAAAAAAATAAATAAATGACACCACTAGCCAAGCATTCTCAGAAGAATAATTTCACTTGTCTTCTAAAAGCTTGTGAATTCATGCATTAGTCCCGTGGCAGGACTGTTTAGTGGTTAAGGCTTTGGAGTACTAAAAAGAGCAGGTGTAGAGTAGCTGTTGGATTGCTATAAAGAAGCAAATTCACAGGGAACAATGCATGTTGGAGGGTTGGGAACAAGGGCATACATTAAGCAATTCAGTGTTTCTCCTCAGCAGTGGCCAGCAAGATGCTGCAAGTCCCCCAGATCAGCCCCTGCTTAGTCGAGAAGCAACAATTGCATTGCCAGTACTGGCTGCTGTAGCTTTATTCCAGTCTTGGTGCCATCACACTCTTTGTCACTATAGAAGCTCTTGCCCTAAAGCTGTTCCAGTGGCCTCATACAAATCCCAGTGAATTCAGTCACAGAACCCTCCATGAGGTGTGAAAGCTGTGGTGGCATTGCCCTTGTTTTAGTCGGCAGAGGAGGTTCACGGTGAGGTTCTGGACACCTTTTCCAAGCTGTGGCCAGCTGCAGCTTTTAAACCCGTTAAGGAACCTTGTCCATGGCCATGTGGCTGCAGTGCCAGAGCTGCCAGAGGAGCCTGGGTGGTGTGTCTGACCCGCTTGGCACAAGCCCCTTTCCTTGGGTCCCAGTCCTGGCCAGCTCTCCAAAGGAAGGAGAGTTTCCTTCTTCAATGCTTTTCATTGTCTGCTTTGACTCTCAAATCGAGGCTTTTACAATCCTGTCTGAATTAAGACCCTTGGGATCCCTACTGAGCAGACAGACCTGGTTAGAATACCTGTGTTAACCTCTTCACTCGGAGGGTGTTAAATATTGTACTAAGCTGTTTGAATTCCACCTTCCCTAGAACCCGTGAGGGATCAGCCGCATCCCTCTCCCCTGGCCGAAGCTTTGCTGTCGAGGTAGCTGCAGTCCCGAGTTGATTATCCCAACCTGCCAAAAGCCACGATGCCAAATCAGGCCCTTCCATGCCCACGGGATGCTATTTTGCCACAGGATAAGTGTAGTGGTTATGGAAATTCAATTAATGGGCTGTCTCACCGGGCATCACTGCAGCATCCCAGCACAAAGCTCCCCGTGCTGCTGGTTTGCTCATTACTTTGGGAGACAGGTATTGCCCGGCCGTGATTGTGTTTGTCACCAGGAACAAATGCTGAGATGAAGACGGGCTCGGGGGCTGCTGGGAGGTGTCAGCACAAACAATGGCCTGATTTGCACCCAGGTCTCAGGCAGTTTGCTTCCCTTTTCCTTGTCAACTCGCTTTAATGAAGGCTATAAAACAAATAGCCGGGGCTATAATCTTTAGGAATTAAAATGATTACCTGGCAAGTTGGAGTAATTAACTATTCTCAGCCAGGAATCAAAGCAGAGATATATATGGGCGGAAGGATGCAAAAAGAATATATTAACTTGCTAGGGAATAGTGGTACTGGCCGTGAGGTTTTGTAGGAGAAAAAAAATAAAATTGTGTGGTGAAATCATGTATTGGCAGCTTTTCTGAGCACTGGAGTTACTGAGAGCAGTCCTAGCAGAAGTGATTCAGGACGTGGTTTAGGGATGAGTGTGTTTGGTCTGAAAATATAGTTCTGTCTTTTTTTTGAACAGAAGGTGATGCAGCACCTTCCGAGCTGGCACAGGCCAAGTGAGGGGGGCTGGAATTCTTTATAGCCCCAGAACACGCCTGGTCTTCTCTTCCTTCATATAAGAAATTCCTAGTAGGGCCATAGAATTTTGAATTATGCTGGTTCATGGCCATAGAATTTTGAATTATGCTTATTCTTGACCAATTTATGAGCTTCTTAGAAATGTGTCTCACTGAGGTAAGGAAAAAAGTGCTGGTTTTGCAGCCTTGCGAGCCCATCATGATTCTGCTAAACAACATGGAAATGCATGTAATCCATAAATACCAGGCAGTTCCATGCTTCATTGGAGTGTATTTTTTATTTCAGATCACCACATTATGCTTGCCCTGAAGTCATCCGGGTAAGTTGATTAACATTGGTATGTATAAATACATTTACTCATTGCATATACCCAGATAGACCCTCTGCCCAGGAAACCTGTCCAGGCACTGGAGAGGACACAAGGAACATAACAAGGGTTTGGTTTGCTTGACTCAACCCTGAATTAAGCCACATCAACCATATGAGGGAAATGAGGGTGGGTTATTCTCACAGTTCCTTTGTCCTCTGAAAATAAGCCTCCGAGATTTCAGTAGCCAAGATTAGTTTCCTTTAAAGCCCCAAGATTTCAGTGGCCAAGATTGCTCTCTTTTAAAGCATATCTTAAATGTAAAGCCAAGCAGGAAATGCACAGAAGAGACTGCCCAGACAATACTATGAGTTGGCAAATAATGGGACTGGTGACAAGCTCCCTGAAGAACCAGGGAAGGGAAAAAACACCTTCTTGACATCCTTAATGGACCTCTAACACTGGTTCAGTGCCAGGTCTAATCCTTCATGAGTTGTCAACTGTTCCTGCCCTGCTCCCAACTTCGGAGCCTGTTCTCACCGATCCCAGATAAGACTGTAAACCAGTATTCATAAAAGTTCAATGAATGGCTGTGTTGTGGCCTCCTAGTCGGACAGACACCTTGGGAAACAAGTGACTGAGCTGAAATGTGGGGTTTCCCATTCTCCCCCCTCTCGTTCTCCATGGCTAATTAAATTCCTTTCCTAGTGAGCACTCTTTTGAACCTCTGTGTCATTGCTGCGCAGGGAGAGAAGTACGATGGAAGGAAAGCAGACGTCTGGAGCTGTGGAGTCATTTTATTTGCGTTGCTAGTGGTGAGTCATCTTCCTTGCACCATCCTTTAAAAAGGCAAAAAAAAATCCCAAAATGCTGCTGTATTTAATGGCGGTCCTATTGACATCATGTACAGATGGGGTTTTTTTTTTAGTCCCTCTATTTTTGTCTCTCTCAGTTGCATCCTTGCCTCTTATTTCTACACCAATCCCAAGGGGAAAGCTTGAGGAATAGTTCAATGCTGCTTTGAAATGCTGCTGCCCTGCATATAGACAAGCATCACAAACTTGTCTCCATAAACACTCTTTGGTGGCTTGTAAGATTGCAGCACATTTTTTGACTGGAGAAGATGTGCAGGGTTAGAACTCCAGGATACACAGTGTGTCAAATAAATTGTCCTTCATAAAATCAAACTATGACTGGGGTTGGGAAGCATTTGGGTTTTCTGCTCTATGTCTGTATGTGGTTCAGTAGGTATATATACATCAACCACAGCCTTTCATCAAGAGGAGGTTGGAGAGCAACGATTTTGTTTCACGAGCTACATTTTAATTTGGTACGCTTGGGAATATCAAACTGAGCCAGTAGTACAAAGTTTAAATTAGTTTCCATCTGGCTCAGTAATACTTTCTTTAGTATTCCAAATGTGGTAGCTGCTAACTTATCCTTCTTTCGATCAAAGTTTCAGTTCTCTGGGGAATTTATTCTGATTTGCAGTGATAATGTAGTAGTCCTGAACGTACACCCATTGGGTGTCCAGCTGAAGGCAGATGGGCTTGGCTTTGTTATCAGTTTCCATAGTATAATGCAGGAAAACAGACTTTATGTTCATATAATATACCATGTGCAGATTGAATACTGTATTTGAGAATGGATTTTGTGTGCTTGCTACATTTTTTATATCTATAATAGTTCAAATTATCATCAATCAGTTTGAAAAGAACATATCTGAAGTCCAATTTTGGTGTCCTTTTGCATTTATTAGTAACCCTAATTGCTTCAGTGTTGTATTTTGACAAAAGCACTTGTACAATGTACACTCAGAGGTAGATTTTCTGCACGTTGTTTTTGTGTATAATCCTTGGCAGTTTTAAAGGATTTTTGTTTCAAAAAATACACAGATTATTTTTTCAATGGCCTGAATCAAAATACCTTAAGTTCTCTCGGTATGATGCTGTAATTCACCCATCTTACTCTTTTTTTCTTTTTTAGTCATTACAATTCAGTGACATTTTTAAACTTTAAAAGTTTTCCTCTTGCTGTTGCAAGGGAAGAATTTTAACTCTCCCACTAGATAGCACCTGGTTGTCTGTTGCTCCTGAGCAGCTATTTTCATGGCTGATAAAATAGAACTGTATAATGAGCTCTCAGTATAACTTCTTGAATTTGGAAGAATAGAAGAGAGGATGTGTCAAGATGGTTGGATTTGCAGGAGGGGGCTTTTCGTTTTCAGGGGGATTCTCTGTCAAGGTTTGCTGTCTCTCTCTTGCTACATCTTCACCTGTTCCTACATATATACACGAGCCTGCAAAACGGTTGAAATAAGTCTATTATTGAGGGAGAGGGCAGAGTTCTCCTGTTAATTATGTCAGGACAAACCCTCCCAAAACTCTGAAGCTCTACTAGCAGGAGGTGGTACTAAAAGAGCTGTAGTTGTTCCCTTCTGGAAATGCCACAAAGCAGCCTTGCTGACTTCATCGGGGCTTAAATTGCTTCAGCTGAAGCACTGAACTATCAGAATTGATTTTCCTGGAAGTCCGGCGCAGTCAGAACAAAAGTAGGTAACTCAGGAGGTGGGTTAGAGAAGACAGGGAGGCTCAATCTTCAATCTCTTCCTCTCATTCTTTGCCCATTCTTCACTTGAACGGGCAAACTGGTGCCCAGGAGCAGTTGCCATCAGGTGGGATTTCGGAGGCTTCTGTAGAAGGAGCTGCTGGTCTCCCCAAACCCTAGACCCGGGATCACTTGTACAGATGCACTACTCACAGTAGTAAGAGCAGTGCCAGAACCAACAACTTAAAGCTTCGTTATCCCAGCAGCTGACAGCTTGAGCTTCCCACAAGCCACCCTGCAGCTCCGGGAAGCTCGGCACCTACTGGAATTAGGCAGTGGAGGGAGGGAGTGAGAACATCGAGGAAGGTGCAGACTTGCTGTAAACGGGTCTCGGCTTCACTTGGTGGAGTTATCCTAAAGATCTCCATTTCTTTTTTTCTCCTTTGTGTCCTGGCAGCAAGGATAGGTCTTTTGCTGCTTTTTGTGGCACGCTGATGATCTATTCAAAATGTAATTGCAGATAAAAGACCTCAAGCCATTCATGGATGGTAGGGAAGCAATAGGAGCCAGTGACCTGCCCACAGCTTGGGAGCTGGATGGGGTGTGTTAAACAGGTAGAACAGCTGCAGCTTCCAAAGGCCAGCAGTGGTTCAGGTTCCTTTCAGCTCCATCAGACAGAGGATATTCCTTGCTGAAAGTCTCTCAGATGCCATTCACCTCCTTTTCAGTGTCTGCAATAAATGTGTCTCGGGAAGATTAAAAATAAGGAGAGGATAAACATTGCTGCTGTGAAAGTATGCCCAGGAGGAACACCAGCAGATCAAAAGCTTGAGCTGAATTTAAGTGAATCCGTGCATCTTTGGTGAATTTGCCTGGGAAGGCAATTTCATATTTTGTATTATGTTTTATCCTGGTAGTCATTTTCTAATTAAAGGTCTAATAAAAAAACCCCAATGTCCTCAGTTTTGTTTCCTATGTTGGAGAAAATACAGAATTATTTATATGTTTATTTTAATAACTCATTATGAGCTGACTTCCTCTTTTCCATTCTCTCACCACGTTTCTCCTGGCTTTTCTCCCTTTGCCCTCTCCAACCCCCTTCTGCTTGTCTCCCCTCTCCCCCACCATCACCCCCCTGCAGGGTGCTCTGCCTTTCGATGACGACAACTTGCGGCAGCTGCTGGAGAAGGTGAAACGTGGAGTGTTCCACATGCCCCATTTTATCCCCCCGGACTGTCAGAACCTTCTGCGGGGGATGATTGAAGTGGACGCCTCGAAACGTCTCACGGTAAGAGGGCGTTTGCTGTGAGCAAGGCTTCCTTTGTCACCTGGCTGCAGTGGTGGTCAGATAACTAAGATAACCTGTTGGTTTTGCTGTCGGTCACATTGCCACCTCCTGAGCTCAGAGCAGGTAGAGCTGGTAGGGTCTTTGGGAAGATGGTGGTTACCTTCTCTTGTGAATCATGAGGGCAGATTGCCTTGTCTCTCTTCTCTAGCCTCAAAATTCTCCTTCATCTGTAACAATAGGCATTTAGAAGAAATCCCTCATAACATCATCATAGAAGCATAGAATGTATT
>VYZX01033420.1:0-61567 GCA_013401335.1 Brachypteracias leptosomus | reverse complement strand
TGCCTTTGGTGGTGTTAATCCCCATGTACCCGGTGCTGAATAAACATACCTACTTTACAATCTTAGATTGTGGAGTTCGATTTCTGCACGTCAAGCCTGAGAAAGCAAAGGCCACTGAAGAACTTTTAAAGCAAGGGGAATTTGAGACAACAAACATTAACTTCTTATGCACTTAACCTCCAAGAAAACCTCCTAATCTTTGAGGCTCCAACAGGAGTTTCTGGGACTGCACCTGCACCTCCCAGACAAGTTCATGGCACTCCTACGAGCCTCATATATCCTAGAGTGAAATCTCATGAGCTGGAACTCTCTAGCCTGCAGTTCAGTGGCTTGTATCTACTACTGATCCTTTGAGATTAGCATGCAAGAAGCTGCACTCTGGTATTCACTGTTTCTACCAAAGGTTGCATATACACTGCCATGACACCTAAGCACAGAGTATCATAGGTTGCAAAGTGTGGGTTATGCATTCTTCTGCCTCCATGTTTTGTTACTGAAAAAATCCAAACCCCAAACTCCTCTCTTCACTGTCACATTAAATATTTCTGTGGAAAACTGCAGCTCTTTGTGTAGTTCATCAATTTTACAAAAGGCCATGTCAGGAGGGGTGTCTACATCTGCACCATGACCTTCTGCAAATCACAACCCATAAAGATCACACTGTTTCCCTCCAAGGAGCTCAAAGGTGTGACCTGATACTTCAGTCTTTCAAAAATAAAATGCTAAGTGTTAAGCTGAGAGCCAGAGAGCAGATGGTTCCAGCACCCAAAGGCACCTACAACTGCAGGGGTTTGCTGCATCCAGAGGTCCCACAGATGACGTGCCATGCTGTAGAGGTTAATTGTGCCAATCTGATCCAGAGAAAAATGTGACGCTGGAGCCATCAGCAGCAATTTGTAGGTAAGGATAAGTGTTTTGCATCACCTCAGAAAGCTTGTCCATGCAAAGGCTTTCACTGGTAACCAGTGCACATTTGCCGTCGCCTCGAACAGTAACGCTGCTCTGTGAGATAGGCTGTAGAAATGCATAGTACCCAGCAGGAACGTGAGCGGGGAGATCACAGCCAATTACAGTCAGACAGCTCTGAAGAAGGTTGCTTCTCTGTCAGAAGTCATAATTTCTTAAGTATTTTGCACTGCATTGATTTCAACAAAAAGAATAGAAATGATTGACCATCAATTTGTTTTTTCCTTTCAAAATCAGTTTTCTTTACAGTTTTTAAAATGTTGTGTACTTGTTAGACAAAATAAAATTGGAACATTTTGTTCAAAATGAAACAAAATCACTGATAGCCTTAGGAATTTTTAAAATAATTTATGGGGAAATTTTGATTGCTTGGAGCTTGTTCTACCTCTGGTAACACTTGTGTTCTGATTTTGTGGCAATCTTTGTGAAATGGGAAATCCACTTACTATCCATTATTGAGGTGACCATGCTTTGTTCCTGGTTTGTCCATAAAACTTAATCTAGTGTGTTTCTGTACTTCTAAAAAAATTGCATGAATTTTATTTCTGAAAGGTAGAACATTGATACAATCCTACTGTTTGTTCCTGGTATGTTTTGTATTTGCAAAGCTAACAAAACCATCTATTTGGGAATTCTTTAGTATCATTTAAAGATTACTTCCAAGTAAAAGAAGAAAAATAATGCTCTCATGTCATGTATTGATTCCATTCGGACGAGTGAATTAGAAGTCACAATGTAATTTTGGTAAAATACTTAGTGAGGAAGCAGAAGCAAAGAAAACATGGAGGTGGGGCTTTTCATGTGATTATGCTGTCTTTGGCAATGTTTGTGTTGTGGAGATTGGCACTTCCCACTGTGCAAGTAATACATGCATGCCAGATTTTCAACATAAAATTACTCTGGTTCAAGACCTGCCATTTCTTTTCCCAGAGCTGATAAAAGTTGTGCTTGGTAAGCTGGCTAGGGTTTAGAGATGAATCTTCAAGAAAATTAGATTTTTCAAATATGGAATCAAAATAGTAAGATGACTTCAAGTTTCCTTGCAATGGAGTAATTTTGTCAAAAGACATGGTGAAAGGAACATGCAGTGAGTCCTGAGAGCAGAACCGAGCTCATAGAGTGTCTTCCCATTTTTCTTTATAGCTCTTCTTTTCCCTTTGAATCTATTTTAGGAGCCTCAGTGCACAGTTCCCACCCTGTGACAGCAAAGGAGTCCTTATGTGGTGTAGGCTAGAACAGACTGCAGTGTAGGAGGACGGTGGATTACTGTAGCCTCATATTACAAGCGAATTTAGCAAGTGCTTTAAAAAGCCAACATAAGAAATAACATGAATAAGATCATGACCAAAAAATATCTAGAAATGTAAATCTGAGGCTTATTTTATTCTAAGAGCATATCTAAGTGGAGAGAAAGGGACTGGGGATGGAGGGAAAAGCACACTATTACAATAGCAGGAGAGAAGGTCAACCCAAATGAGTTACTTCCTGGCTGACTCATAATTTATTACATTAATAGGATCATCGATCAATCTTCAACTAAACCCTCTTTTGCCTTTGTATTTATTTTAAACTATTTTTAAAGTTTAATGAGTTAGGTTAGCTCGTAAAAATGTAGTTAATAGATAGCAGAGTGAAGAAAGGATTCAGACATTATTTATGTCTACTGTGAATACTAGAGTTCTATGAAGTGCTTAAAGGTTTGAGAGGGATATAATCCTTTCCTCTCCCTGATATAATCCAGCCAATTGTTAATGCAGGTTAAGTAACTTCCCCGGTGACCCATAACTCCCCAGTAATTGCTGGTTTGTCTGAATGAGCAACCTCTACTGGAAGAGCAAGAAAAGCAAAACCTGCCTTTGTCCTTCAGTAGATGGTGCTCTTCCCTTCTCCTGAAGTCATGGCTCATACTGCTGATGAATTAGATGCCATACTTCAGAAGTGATTTAAGCCTACCGTTCTTGTACCTCTGTGCCACCACTACTTGCCATGCATTCTGCCAAGATCTGAATGTTAAACCCTGTGCCCAGGCCAAGTCAGATTTTATCTTGTTTACGTCATTTATTTAAAAGATCCCAACCTCACCTGACAAGGACTAGTTAACAATATATGAAGCTTGTGCCTACCAACATTTTGCTGTAAGTCTCCAGGAAATAAACAGTATTTGCATTGTGCATGGACTTTATATGTCCCCAGAAGTGGAGCTGCTGGGTTTCCGTTGGGGTGCAGCACTGTTCTGAAATGTCTTTCCCACTCAGGCAGCAGTACAGACCTTTCTCAGCTATCTGGCTTTACAGGACCTACATCTACACTGGTAGACTCCAAAGGGTAGGTGCCTATGTCCTGGCACCCAACTTGACTAACTTTATCCCTGATTTGTGCTGGTGCATGCTCCAGCCTCCACCTGACATCTTATACCTTGGTTCCCATCAGAAGAAAACCTGACAATAGCTGTTCTTGTCAGGTCCTTCATTTGGATTTTGCAGAAATGCTGAAGGAATGCAAGAGCATGCATCTTTTGCTCAGAGTGGACACAACCTGAGGGGTGAGGTTTAGAGAGTCAAAAAAGTTGCGACCAAAATACAAAGCTGGAATATTAAGCAAAAGGATCAGGATGTGTCTGGAACTGCTAACAGGGCTTCCCAATAGCACCTCATAGATAGGCTGGATTCCTAGAAAGATTTATTGACAAGACAAAGAGACATTCACTTCTTGTCAAAGGAAGAGTTGCTTATTATACTGTAAGCTTATTTAATTTGGGAACATATTTCTGGGCACATGAAGGAAAAGATGACTGGGAAATGCCAGCATGGATTTACCAATGATAAATTATGCCTGAGCAACCTGATTGCCTTGCAGATGAGGCAGGAGCAGTGAATGTCATTTGCATTTACTTTAGCAAGACTATCAACTCTATCTCCCACAATGGCCTTGCATCCAAGTTAGGTTATGAATGTCAGGATGGGCAAACAAATAACTCGGTGAAAAAGTACTTGGATTGTTGTGCTCAAATGGTAAGAGGTAACAGATCATATTTTACCTGGATTACAAGTGAAGAATTGCAGAAGTCTATCCTGGGACCTGTCCTGTTTAACAGCTTTATCACACAGAAGAGGTGATTTAACACACCTTCATCAAATCTGCAGCTGAACTCAGACTGGAGGCACCGTCATTACACACACAAGGAAGGCTGCCACTCAGAGACACCTAAACAGGCAGGAGGAACAGGCTGACAGGAATATTATGAAATTCATCAAAGACAAATGGAAAGTCTTGCACCTGGAAAGGAAGAGCCCTTGGCAATGGTGGGCTAGGGACAGGCTGGCTGGGGAGCAGCTCTGTGGGGCAGGCCCTGGCATCCTGGTGGCAATGAGCTCAACACAAGCTAGCAGTGTGTCCTGGCAGGAAAGGAGGCTGAGAGAAGAAATCTCTACTCAGCACCCACTGAACAACTTCTAGATATAGTGTCCAGCTTTAGATCCTTGTTGATAAGAAAAAAATCAATAAACTGGACAGAGTTCAGTGGGGGGCATCCCAAGATGATTGGGTTTTCAGCACTTGTGGTGTGTGGGGAAGGTTAGGGGTGGGGCTGGTAAGCCTGAGGAAGGGGGAAGCTTTTGAGGTGGACCTAATGGATTCCTTCCCAGTAACTACAGGGTGTGTAAGAGGGATTCAGGCTGTTCCCAGTGGTGCATGACAAGAGTATGAGAGAAAATGAACACATGCTAAAAACAGTTTTCAACATGAGAACAGTCATACAGAAGTCCAGATTGCTCAGAAAGACTGGAGACCTCCTATGATCCCTTCCAGACCTAATTGTCCTGTGGCCCTATGTTATCATAAGCAGAAGCAATCCTAAAAGATTACTGTGACTATTAGTGCCCTAAGGTGAGATTTTATTTCAATCTGCTTTAAGGAGTCAGGAGAAGCTCAGAGGAATGTGCACATGAGTGGCCTTCTCATTTGCTCTCCACTGGGGGAGAAAGAACCTGAAGACATGCATTTGGGATGGGGATGGGCCCCATGTGGGAAAGAGTGAACCTGAGGGACCTCCCTTGTTCACAGGTTAGCCCTGGCTTCATTTAACTCATTGTATTACTCAGAGATGCAGGGATCCACCAGTGAATTCATTATGAAGATTAAAGAGGTATGCATTAGGGAAAGGAGAAGGACCAATCTGGGATGATGCCAACTTCAGCAGTAGACCTTGAGTCTTCCTTTGAGAAGCCACTACATTGCATGCAGCTGGAAGAAGAACCCAACATAGAAATCGAAAATAGCTGTAAGTATACAAAATGCTAATAGGATGCTTCAGCTGTAAGCAAGTGCTGCTGGGTGTTCATTTAAAAAAAAAATTAAATAGGTTGTGCCTTGTAATAAGGAAGGCATTATGCACATTCAAGTTATGAGAAAAGTTTCTAGAATACGAAGAGTTTGAGTTAGAACAGAACTAATTCTGTTTGGTGATTTTACTTTTCAGCTGAGTCTCCCTCAAACTAACTACACTTTCTGAAGTTAACGGCACATTTTCACAGTGTCTGCTTCTAGCATAACAAGGTCACTGCTAGCTCTTGTGTACCACGTCAGGGGATGCAGAAAGTGAGAGGACGCACCTGTGGGGAGGAGCAGTCAGGACAGGTGGCCCTAAACTGACCAACAAGGTATTCCATCTCATATACATCATATTCAGTATAAAGCTGAGGGATCACAAAGATCAAGCTCTCTTTTCTTCAATGGCCTGCATCCGAGGCCTCTTTTCTGCCTTCAATCTTGAATCTGCCTTCCACTTACTAAATCTGTCTCCACTGAGTTCAGTCAGGGAATTCCCCAGTGCCTGCTCCACAGCATCAGTGGAGATGGTGATGTAATTGCCATCGGCGGGTTGGGTTCAATACAGGTTTTGTATACGTTTGGATATGTTCCATTTTATTAGTACTGTTTTCATTAAAACTGTTAGTTTTCTCTTCCAATCCACAAGTCTCTCTCCCTTATTCCCTTTCTCTTCCCCTTTGGGGAGAGGGGTTAATAGAGAGAAATCTGTCATTCATCTAGTGATTGCCCAGCTCTAAACCTTGACACACAATATAAAAAGATGGATGGCTTAACAAGTAGTAACTACATGGTTTAGCAGTATTGCTGGCAAGTGAAGCTGGTGCTCATGCTTGTAAAAATGCAAGATAGATTATGTTAGCTTGACTTAAAGTTACTAAGAAGGAGTGGCTCTTTTTACCTTCCCATTGGATTCCCCAGCTTGCTTCTGATTTCTGCCACAGAGTTTCTGCTAGCGATGTCTATTCCCAGCCAGACCTACAGAAATGTTTCTGACATATGCTTGTCTTCTGTCACAATCTGAGTTTGCACAAAAAACCAAGCATGGACACCCCCACTGCCAGTCTGCACTGCAGAAAACAAACCAGAAAGTCTATGGCAATAAATTTGGACTGATTGTCTTGCAAAAGTAATGATGGAATGAGATATTTGAACTGTGCAACAGCACTGCAGCAGAGAGAAATTGTGCTGAAGGTGGGTTGCCTCCATCACCACTATAGATGGGACAATAGATGCGGGAACTATCCCATCTCAGTCTCTAAAGACATATTTACACACTTACCACACTCTGCAGCACCAACTAGTTTACAGTGGACCTACCATTCTTGTAACATAGTGCACTCTCAGTGAAAGGGCCACCATGCAAGATGAGATGTGGATCTACTAAACCAAAGCTCTCATGGATGCTGAAGTTCAGATGCTCAGGCTGGATGCAGTCAGGGTTTCATTCTGTAAATGAGCAAGGATCCAGAGAATACTTGGAGCAGCAAACATATCTTTTTTCAAGCTGGCTTGCTCATCCGTGTGCAGAGGTGAACATTGGACACAGTTCTTAGTCTAGCAAAAATAGTCATCAAAATCAATATTCATTATGAGCTATTTCATACTCAAAATGCAGAATTGATTTTCAAATGATTCCTTAAATTATCACTTTTTATTTTGATTTTCTCTTTGTCATTTATTTGACATGTGCTGAACCATTCTTTGCTAGTTGGATTTAACTGAATAGGATTTTTAAGAGCTCTGACTAATCTTTATAGTATGGGAAAAAATTCTTCTGTGAACAAGGGGAAAGCAGGCAGTGCTAATTATCTCCAGCATGGAAGAACTCTATGTGAAAGAAATCCAAGCTTTGAAATATATTTTCCTTTCAAAGCTTTGCTCATTAATATGTTTATCAGTCATGTACATAGTCAAAGTATGTGTCATATAATACAAATCTGAATGCATCAATGTCATGTGGATGAAATATACAATCTTTTTTTTTTTTTAATTAAGGGTCTTTTCAGAAATGTATTTATGCTGTTGTGTGGTTGTTGTTCTGTGCATCTCTCTCTCTCCTGCCAAGCCAGCAGATGGGGGAGGGCTTCCTGTGCACTATGAGGTTCTGGTCTTTCCAGCAGGAAAACACGAGCAACCAATATTTATTTTTTTTGATCCAGAGCTCAAAGCTCAGTAACTACTGTTGTTCATCTGTGTGAACAAAAAGCCTTGGCATTAAAATGCTTCCTCTTTTTTTTCCTTCTCCTCCTTTGCCTTTTCATGTAAATGTTAGAAATCAGACACCGTAAACCATCTCAAAAGACTGGACATTTGAAATAAGTATTTTCTGAATGTGTATACTTCTGCCAGCTGGGTGCACCTTCAGGCAGAGCCTTTGTTGTGGGCTGGACCAGGACACCTACACAGTCCCTGCAGCAAAGCAGGAACATGTGTCTTGCCCAAAGGTCTCTGACTTTCATTTCCCTCCCTGCCCCACAACAACATGATGTAGCTGATGGATGTAACCGTGGCTAGTAAGCTGTCCTCTGCCTGGGTGGGCAGGCATGTAGATGTCCAAAACACTTCCCATGCACACTGAAGAGCTTGATGCCTTGAAGTCTTTGGCAATACAAAGGGCTCTTGGACATCTAGAAGTAAGTGTTCCCCTCTTTACATCTGCTACCGGGACCTCCACAGGCCCACCCTCAGCAGCATATACATAGGGAACCTTCTCCACCACGTAGAGGAGAGCAACCAGCCATCAGAAAGCTTTTGGGCAGCTGGAAGGCACTGATTCTTCTTTGAGGGCTAAAGAAAATGAGCAGCTCTGTTTAGTGTTTTTTTAAAGGACTATAACATGGTTAATAATTTTTTTCTTTATGATCTCTTTTTGCCATCCCCTATAGGTAATAGCTATCTAAATATCCTATGCTATGGATTTTGTGCAAAAAGGAGTGAAATTTTGCCTGATGTCACCAAGATTTTCCCAGATGGTCTTGCAGCAGTGGGTCAGCAAGCAGATCTGGCAAAGATGCTAAACAGGGAATGCAGGTGTGTGTAGCCTAAGTCACATCTGTCCCAGAGGACACAGGGCAGAACTAGCAGCATATTTCCCCTGAAGCCTTCTGCTTCTGGAGTGCTTCTTGTACTTGGAGAGTGAAGTACACATTCACATTTCACAGAAGAACAAACAAAGGAAAATGTGTTTTTCCCCATGCATGTTCTCAGGATATCACTGAAAGCTATCTGAAAAGCACAAGTCAGAATTACTTGAAGTTATCTGAACTTCTGCAGATACTTCAGCTTTTGCATAGATTTAGTAAAAAGGTTATTAAAGTCATGCTAATGTAAACAGCAGTAGTTTAGTCCCATCTCCTTTTCAAGATTTACAGTGAAGGAGTGGAGTCAATACTGTGGAGTTTTTTTTTAACAAAAATACATTGAGCTAGAGAACCTTATTTTAACATTGCATGCTCTTTCCAAATTTATATATTTTTGCCACTATGAAGCAATTTATCACCATGTTGGAAGAAGGGTTGTTAGTTTGGGCCTACATTTCTGCAGCCTTGGTTTTAGCCTCTATGCTCCAGCTAAAGTGGTCCTGGTGCAAAAGCTGGTGATGTCTTCCACCCTCTGTAAGGCCCGTCCATCTGCACTGCTTTCTGTGTGTGGCCTCAAACCCAAAGTAGAATAATTTGTTGCCCTGACAACTTATTTCTCGTTTAGGGCTTTTTTTGTCCTCCTTGTTATTATAGTTACTCATCAGAACACATATATACTCCTTGCTCGACCTGCTGTCTGAACAGGTATAATTTCCTGTCAAGGGCAGTGTCTATACTGAGAGTACAAGGGCTACACATTTTTAATTAAGCCCTATTTAAAGATATGTTAGCGGCCATGAAAGACAGATTTATAAGGCCAATAGATATTTGTCAGTTATGGTCACCTCTATGGCCCACCTGATTGATGTACTTTTTAATGTTTTAGGTAGCTAACATTAAAAGTTAAGACAGTACTTACTTAAAATCCATAAAATTGCATTTTTCTGGTTTAAGCAAATTCTAATCCAACAATTGATAGGAGAGAACTGTTCTTCTATCTCCCCTGGTTCTGAATATGCTTTTTTCAGACTACTTGAAATTGAAATCTACTGATATCCAGGATTTCAAGACAAAACAACTTTGTTATCACTATTTTCAGCTAGATAAATTATTTACAAGGGACATACTGATAAATGCACTTCCTCTGCCCTTCTGAATTCTTGGCTTCCCAGTATAAAATGAATCTGACTGAACTTTTTGTTTGAATTAAGAGATTGTCATACCCATACTGTGCATTTTTCACACTTGTCATTCACATATTAGCCTTCAATAGTCCAGCCCTACTTTGAATTCCCTGGATATGTACAGAAGGAAACCCCTTCTTTCCACATTTAGACTAAACACTGGCAGTTCAGTGCTTCTTTTAGTTACGTTAAACTTGGTCTGAGCTGAGCCCAGAAGCCTGACTGGGAGATGAAAGTGGGGAATATTCTGCTGGTAACACTTAAATCTCAGCCACCAAGAGCCAGCCTGAGCCCTGGGGTGAGTTGTCCCAAGTGTTGGATGGAAATGGCCATGACTCCCAGACAGGACACAATGTGTGACCCTGCTGCTTCCCCGGTCAGCCTGGGCACAGCAGGGCAGGAGGTGATCCCATCGGACAGCAGGCTAAGCCCCTATTGCACCAAACTGAGTCAGGACATGCTATCAGGCAGTGCTTTTCTGTCCTTGCCACACAAGCCAAGCTGAGTTTTTCATCACTTGGGCTATTTCAACCTTTAATTACTGCAAATAATAGGGAGAAAATGGTATTTAACATATTAGAAAAGAGATCTGAGTCTGGATTATTGAACAGCTGTAGAGAACAGTGTCCCTTAGGAGCAATGAAGTGCCTCTGGTCTCTAGAAATTACAGAAGTGTATGACTTTATTGATTATTATCTTTATTTTTGTAATCAGTAAACTAACCGAGCAGAGCCAGTTTGCTTTTCCAGGCTTTTCTTTCTAATTAGAACTAGTGAATAGTCAAGAGAACAACACAGAGGAGTCACTGATTGAGCCATATAACAGATCTCTAAATAAATAGGTTACTTGGTTCCCTCTGGGAAAGAGGTCAGCATCATGTCACTCACAGAGGGTGTTACACTGACGGGTGACAGGAATGGTTTTGTTATGTAATATGTAATCCTAAAAATGTTTCCTAAGGCACTATCAGGGCAAAAGTTGAAATCTTTGCAATGTTATATTTCCTTTGAATTCAGAGAGAGAAAACTTTGCAACCATTTAAGTTCACCTAACAATAATAGACTTTAGTCAAGAAAGATAGATAACTTTTCCACAGAAAGGTAAATGAACATTGTTTCAGAATACACCACAGGTTTGTTCTGGTAACTGGTTTAGATGATAGAGACCACTTTTGAAGTTTGGTTGGTTTATGGTTTTTTTAATACTCTTTGGCTTGTGCACATCTTTCAGCATCCAGCCCTATGTCCTACCAAGTTAAACTGCTGATCCTCCAGAAAGAGGAAATTGTATAAATAGCTGTCAGGAAGGCAGAACAGATAAGAGCTATCTGGAATTTCCACAAATCTTAATGTCAGGCCAATCCTGTGGCACTGATTCAGGGGGAAAAAAAATCCTACTGATGTCAAAATGATTTTTTACTCAGTAAGATCTATTCTGACTGTATTTTCAAGCCTATGAAATACACTTAATGGTCCGAAATGGAAAAAAAAGCAAAACAGAAAACCCACCCAGCTTAAAAGACCTTGAAGTAATAATCTGTTCCATACTCCTCATTAAGACAACATCCATTTTAAGCAAAGATGTCTTTAACTCTGATTTCTTGTGTCAAATTCCTAAACCAGAATGACTGAGGTAGGGGTACAACAGAGGCACCAGTCGTGGACTCAAACATTAAAGTTCTCTCCTCATCATTCATGACTAGATTGCAATGTCCCTGGCACTCCCAGAGTGATGTAATGTAAGTTGCAATACAGCTTAAAAATTCCATCTCATCGCAGCAACATTGAAGGGTTGTGTGGCAAGAAACTCTCTTTAGTACAAATTTTGGCTTATTATGGTCCATATTCTCAACCAATGTTTAGTTTAATCTTTCGTATACAGTTCTGCATCAGAAAAGAGTGGAGTTTGACACGAATTGTTGACCATTAACAGTATGGGGTTGTAGGCACTAGTTCCACTTGGCATTTCTTAATGAGCACAACTGTTACCTGGTGCAGTATTTTAAATGAAAAACCAAAAACCTCAGTGGAGCACACACAGTTTTTGCACTGAGAAGCTAAAGAGTATTCATTTTCTTCCGTACAGAGACATCTTTTCCTTTTTTTTTTTTTTTTAATTTATTTTGTGAGAATTTAATACATTTCCGTGTCCTAATGATCCTTCCAGAGATCTTTTGGATTTGCTTCCTACTATCTTCATTCTCCATCTTCTTTCTTCTCTGTATGTCCTGTTCCTTAATCTTTAGCTTTGCTGCTGCTACTGTTACTGGTAGGGAGATTTTGGAAGGGCACGTCTAAATGGTCCTCTACTGCAAATACAAGGATAGAGGAAATACAAATGGACACATAAAAAGAGCTACAGTGTCTATGAAATCCTCAGATTGGAAGAGGAAATGCAAATAAAGTAAGAAGAGAAAAATTCTAATTTTTAGGTGGAGGGGTCTTAATAAAATAGGGCATAAAATTGAAAGATATTACAGGCTCTTTTAAGATAATTGTGTCTATTTTGAGATCTCACCCCAAAAACATTGACAGAGTTCTCATCCCTTAGTACCTAAATGCCACTCCTAAATGTCAGCTACATAAATTTAAAGCTGACAATACACATTTCTACTGCATGTTATCATTAACAAACCGAGACCTAGGTGCATTCATTACTCATGGCTATGAGACATCAAGATCATATAGCCATGAAAGGAGTTACTGAAGCTAAAGGGCAGTGTTGTCACAAGAATATATAGATAGGAACCTTCCATTTATAACTGTGAGCTGGAAACTAGGAGATTTCTAAACATCAAAGCTGTGAACTGCTGCTATGCCCTCTTGTAGAATAGTGAGGGGTAAAACAAAATTCCACAAAGACAGCTCTTGAATACTTTGAGGGAAGCATTGCATGGTAGTAGCAGGACCTACATCCTATGACCCAGGAAGATCTTCATGTCCTACACACCTTGGAGAAGGGTAGATCTAAGTTCACAGGACACAGGACACATAGACCAAATTCCTGCCCTTTTTTTCTTTCCTTTTCCTCCTCTTTTCTTTTTCTCAGTTTCTTTTCTCCCCAGTCTGACCTTGCATCACCTTTTACCTTTTCTTTCCTTCTCTATAAGGCAGAATATGCTTGGCTTGAGGAAAGTGAGAAAATGGTGTAAGCACCAGAAGAACATGATGAAGATGAAGATTTCACATTTTCAAGGGCTCTACATTAATCACTTGTAGTGATCACTTTTTGGTGTTTCAGTCTCAAAGTTTGAAGGTATGATTTTTTTAATTTTTCAATCTCAAAACTGTATTAAGAAAGTTTGGGATAAATTCTCTCTTCCTTCCAACCCCAAAAACTTGAGAGTTTCTGAACTTTAAAAATGTGTCACAGAATCACGGAATGTTAGGGATTGGTAGGGACCTCGAAAGATCATCTAGTCCAAACCCCCTGCTGGACCAGGATCACCTAGACCAAGTTGCACAGGAACACGTCCAGGTGGGCTTTAAATGTCTCCAGAGAAGGAGACTCCACAACCTCCCTGGGCAGCCTGTTCTAGTGCTCTGTCACCCTCACCATGAAGAATTTTCTTCTCTTATTTATGTGGAACCTCCAATGTTCCAGCTTACACTCATTGCCCCTTGTCCTATCATTGGATGCTGCTGAGAAGAGCCCGGCTCTGTCCTCCTGACACTCTCCCTTAACATATTTATAAACATTAATGAGGTACCCCCTCAGTCTCCCTTTTTCCAAGCTAAAGAGACACAGCTCCCTCAGCCTTTCCTCATAAGGGAGATGTTCCACTCTATAAAAGTCCCCTTCCTATGACTGAAATCATCCTCCTCTTCCGAGAAGGAAAGACTTTTTCTGCTCCTACAAACACTTGCTAAAAATTATCTGTGAAGAATGGTCACAGAAGTATGTGCAGGACTAATCCTCTCTCCCAGCTTTGGCTGTACATGCAGTTCCTGAATGTAGCTACCTTCCTGTTTTGGAGTCTGCTGTCTCCACAAGGGACTGTAGAGCAACTGGAAGCAGTGACAAGCATGGCAACATCAGAAGATTTCACAGACTTCATTCATAATTCACTAAACAAAAATTTTACTATTAGGAAGTCAATGCAATTTCCTTCTATCACACTTAAATCTGTCAAAAACTCACCGCTTGCTTTCACACATCAGTGGTAGGTAGCATTTATGGATTTAATAGTGCAATATGCATGGATGTCTGGCACAGTGACATGCCCCAAAGTGCTCAGAAAGTACTGACCGATGAGGGTTTCAGCTGCACAGCTGCATCGGCGCTGGACTCTCTCTGTTCTCTCTTTGCTGGGTGGCAAGGAGCCATCCTCTACCACAATGCCCTCTTTGTTGAGACATAAAGAACAAAACACGTGTGTTTAGACTGATCGGTACTAGAACAAATCACTTGTACTTATCAGATTGCAAGACCTTTTCTGGTAGCAGAAATTTGGAATCGTCAGAAAAAAAACCTTAAAGAAAAAAGTAACAGTCAGGCAAGCAAAAATACAGCAAGATATCTCCACTTTTGAGTCATAGTGTTTCACTAGGTTCTGTCTCAAACTCATTTGTGTAGCAAAGTATTATAGAGCTGGGGTGACACTTACATATCCAGAGATCTGAACCAGAGTAAAGCAACTTTCTTATCATTAAATACCAACCTGAAATACTAATCCTTACTGACTAAAACCAGATTTCTCCCAGTTAGGAAGACAGGTATGAGCTAAAAAATTAGGAATTGTAACCTGGGACAAGACTAGTNTTCTTTCCTCCCTCTCTCCAGAGCCTTAATATACTGCATTTGGAGTGCATATTTTGGTATTATCTGTGGTATTCATAAAAAAAAATCTTTCAGTAAATACATCTGGTTTTGATCTTCAGTTGACGAAAGAAATAAATAAAATAAACTAGTAATTCTTTTCTTTCCATGTCCTATTCCTTTTCTTCTTGCTAATTCTCTTTTGTAACAATTCAGTAAAAATTCTCAAAAGCAACTCACTGCCTTCAGCATGAAAAAAAAAATGCTGTGCTAGCATATTTAGCACTTAACCACAGTTTCCATTGACATACACAGGAAGAGAGTCATTCCCCTAGCTTCCTAATGGCTTGGTGGTTAGGTCCCACAGGCAGCAACTCCCCTTGGCTGTGATGTCTGAAAGACATCTTATCTTTTTTTACCATTCTGGAAAAAAAATGTTCTTTACTGGTTGTTCCGCTCTACTAACTGGTTCCCTTCTACCAGTTCCATAAAAACAGCTAAGGGAAGTGATTAAATATGACAGATGCTATTTTCTTTGGAGGTCTTCTCATTCTCAGCAGCTGGACAACTGGACAATAAGATTTGTGAACAGATAGCAATGCTGTCTACTACAGCCTGAAAGTTTTACTATTGATTTTTATAGAATTTCATAATACATATACCTCAAACAAAATGAAGTACAGCCCTAAAAGCCATTCTGTATATGTTTGTAGATGTGTCTAAAAATATGAAAAAGTACAAATCCGATCAAATGCATTCCCATGATCCCCTTCTTTCTCCTCCATGCTTTTCCTTAAGGCTCCTCTTCTGTGATTCACACTGGTAAAGCAGGATCAGTGAAACAAAATAGTTGTTCCTAATTTGCAGGAGACACAAAGGAAATGTCAATTTTGCAGCTGCAGTTTATTTTTTGCCTGTTTTCTGCTAATGTGTGAAAGTTATCTTTTACTTATTCATAATAAAAATGCCTAACTGAACAAAAGAGGTGCTGTTTTCCCCATCTGCATCTCACCCTTTGGCAATGCTTTCCTCATTGTCACGGAAGTGCTGGGGCCAGAAGAAGAGTTTAAGGAAGACTCACAGGCAGTGTAAGCCATTTGGTTTAACGAAGGACCCTCATGTAATGCCAGAGATCCCCTTCAGCTGTCACCAGTACACTCACCTGCTTGGAGTACAGGAGAAATGGGAAAAGCTGTATCACAGGGGTGTGACCCACACATGCTGCCCAGTCCATAGGTTCTTTGTTGAAACAGAACCTAGCATGCTGCAATCCCTGCCAGCACCCAGTATCCAGAAAAAAGGAGGAAGGAAATGAGATGGGAAGTCAATCAGGGACACCAGGATGCTGGGATTCTGCTGCAGAGTTGTGCCTTGGGCAGCTTCTCTCATCTCTGTGTCACGTCCACTGTTCCTTAGCTGCATCCATGTGGAACCCAGCCTGTGAGTATTAAGAAGGTACATGTGGTGTATTGATGGATCAAAATGTTGGAGGTGAACAATAGAGGCAGTGAGACTGACTATGTTCAATGTCTGTAAAAAAAAGTGCCTGGGCAATTTGATGGAAGAGCCAGGGATGACAATAACAACAGTATGCTATAGTCAGGGAATTGATGAAAGAAACGTGACTTTAGTAGCAGTATCTTCCTTTGAGATTTGAAAGGACCAAACAAATTAGGATGGAAGAGATGAAAAAGGAAAAGTGACAGAGTAAGCATAGGGAAGAAAGAAATAATGGAAGGGAAAATCTCTAGTAAAACTATTGGGAAAAACACTGAAAAATTTGAGTACAGTTGGTCTATACAAGACCTACCAATCAATGACGAAGTGTCAAAAATAAGCTTTCTGTACTGGTTAAGACAACATCAAGCCCAGCAAGATCCATAACTCAAGAAAAAAATGCATTTTCAACTTCTGTGAACTGGTGTTCATTTAATTATGTTAAGATCTTCCTTGACAAAAGCAGTTATTTCATTATCTGTGAGCCAACTGAGGTTAACAGCTTCTTTACAGCTGGATGTAGTGGAGAGGGTTTTGAAAGAAACTAAGGACACAAGAGGGCAATGTCCAAGCTACGGCACAGGCTGAAGGGCAGATGTTGAGAGAAATAAAAATCAGCAATTCTCATATTCTGGGCCCTTTTTCCATTTTTCCCTGGGCTTTTATGCTCATTGTGCCACTGTTGCCAGCGGCAAGGGAGGTGTCTGGAGTGAGGAGCAGGTCTAACTTCTTCAGCTGCAGTAAAAAATTCTGCTCCCTGCTGACCTGATTCATTTGAACCAGTAACCCAGAGCTGGGAGGCTGCCTAGCTCATTAAAAATTCCCTGAGCGAGTTTTCTGACCTAGTTCCAAAAGAACAGAGAAAGCTTTTTAAGTTGTTTTTTGGAATTCATGTCATAAAAGATTCAGGCAACATATGGATTATTTATTCATGCAGGGGATTCAAAATTGCTGCTTTATTTAAAAAGATGCATCTGATTTCTAGTACTCTCTTTGTTTTACAGCTATTCAGGCAGCTACTAAAGGAGCGGGTGGAGGGGGAAAGGAGGAAACTGGGGTAAGGTCTTAAGCGTGACTACAAGGACCCAACAAATCAAATTCTAGTGACAAATTGTTTGAATGAAAGAGCTGAATTGACTTTCTACTTGCCTGTGAAGGGCAAAAGGGAACATTTTTTATCTCCACTATTTTATTTGGTTCTTTATATATAAAGGAACTACCCCATTCTCCACATATTTTGGACTAATCAGAAAAAATAAGTTCCCATATTTGCTTGTGCAGCATGTCCTTCATTTCAGAGCCAGACCCACAACGATGTCAATAGGGACAGGTCCATTGAAGACACACCAGCTGTCCTGATTTGTACCAGCTTCAGCTCTACGCCACACTCTGTTAAAGAAGATGAATACAGGCTTGTGGCTTAACCAAAGCTATTGTTCTTGGCTTCAGGCTCTAGTTAGAAGCCCCCTCCTATTGCAACTGTGAGGCAGTCAAAATTCTTTTGAGGAAACCAAAGGTAAAAATAGAAAAGCAACATTGTCAATTGCAGACAAACTTCAAGCAGGCAACAGCCTCTCTCCATGACCTTCAGGGACAGAAAGGTTTTTTCAGGAAATCTGTGTAGCAGGTTCTTTGGCAGTTGCAAGGTTTCTTTTGTAGAGCCAGAGTAAGAGAAAGCAAGATGTAGTTTCTTTCCCTCCCAGTATTGGTTAATGAAAAACTAAGGTGGGACAGAAAGGAGAGTATAGAGACACATACAAGGACTTTTACACCCCCTGAAGAATCAGAAGCAAAAAAGGACAGAGGCTCAGGAAAGTAGTAGCAATGAGTGCAACATAAAGAATCCACACAGGGACCCCAAAAGTGACACTGCCACTGCGGGGCCCCCAGCCACACTCCCCACACTCTCACAGCCTCCCTGTACATTCTCCTTCTGCTCTTCTGGCATCAGGCCTGAGGTTCCCCCTACTCCTTTCATTCTGGATAAGACTGTCTGATCTTGGAGAACAACCCATTCTGTTTCCAAAATTTTCAGCCCAGGCAAAGCAAAATTGCTGCACAGTGGACCAGAACTCAGCAGCTTCCCAGCTGATAAAAGGCTGATGTCTCATGCATTCATCTTGCAGTTCAAAGACTCCCAAAACAGTCCAGCCAAGGCCACGTTATAACTTGGATAAACATCTATCGCTGCACCCATGGGAAAAAATGAGTAATTAGCCATATCTTGCCAATCTTCTCAAGCAAGACAAATAAAAGAGTCCATATAATTATAAGCCTGATAGCCTGAAACTAATCCCAGGTAAAGTACTCTATAGCTGATCTGAGAGTCAACTAATAAAGAATTAAAAGGAAGTTGTATATTTGATGCTGGGCAAAGTGTAATTATGAAAAAGTAGCTTGTTATCTGTTAATAATATTATGAAACTGATTGCAAAAGCTAACTGTGGCAGTTGTAATAGACTCTGCAGGGTGTGTGATGTGTTGCAGCATAGCATTTTGATTAAGAGGCAAAGTGCATTAAAAAATGGCTGGTAGGTCTCAAAATGTAATGTGTTTTTTTGTTGTTGTTGTTGTTTAATGGTTGTATTTCTACTGGTTCCCACCAAGATCAGTTTTTAGAATTATACCATTCAAAACTTAATTAACAACCTAGAGAAATGTTGTCATTTGCAAATGCTAAAAAAGAGGACACTAATCAATTATGAAGAAAACAGGGCTCTGAAGCAGACCAACATGTATCTGTTAGGAAATGAGATGCAAGTAAACAATACATATTTGAGTGTGGCCTATAATGAAAGTATGTCCCTACAAAGACTGCAAGTCTTGGGGAGGACTGTAGTGGAGGCTGGAGGTTCTGGTGTATCATATGCTTCAGAATGATGACGGTAAAACCACCTGATGTCATCTTTGCTATATCCTTATTATAAATGTACAAAGCGAAAGGAACAGAGAAGTTTGTGTCGTGCCCACAGGGAGACTGCTGTTGAAATGTTTGTCTCATCTGATATCTACAAATTCAAGCAAGATGCTGATGAAATGGGAGAAGATTCAGGAAAGACCACAGAAATCACTAGAGAACTGGAAGACCTGTCTCTTGAGAATGAAATATATTTAACTTATTTAGTATATTCAAAAGTATGTTGGCCAGGGAGTTGTTCACTTTTTAAATGTGGGCAATAGAGATATGATAGTTCAAGCTAACAAACAAATTCAAAAGCTGGAAAATCAAGCTGTCCAAATATAGGGGTTTTTTTTCACATGATTTCCTAGGGATAGCAAAGTCTATGCAATTCACGCAGTTCATCTTTCAATTCCATCCCTTGCTTTTCCTCCTTCTCCTCTCACACCCAGGCAAGTTTAAGATATCTTTAGTATGCTTGTCCAGTTAAAACCAAAGTTGCTGGGGTGAGGCAGTGGGAAAATAAAATCTCAAAGATACAGCAAATCCGTGAGTGTCCTGACAACAAGCAACTGGGCAGAGCACTGTGTGGATTCATGCCCTTACACACAGGAAGGCAGCTGTGATATGCTTCATGCTATCTGGCACAGCCAGCCAGCTGGTCACTGCACGCTCACACACACACAGAGCCTCCTTCATTCTGATTCATGCCCTGTTTGGCTTACATGAGATTTTTTCAAAAAACCTGACCAAGAGTGTAACAAAGATTGAATCAGAGCATTCCTGTGGGTTCTACGTTCCAGAAGATCAGAGTAGATAACTGTGGTAGCCTTTCTGGTCTTACTGTCTTTGAAACCATGACCATTTAACTCACAGAAATGAAGCCAGTGGAGAAAGCAAAAGGAATAAAAGAAGTTAACTAATAAGTATGTCCAAGGGAAACAGCCATGTCAGAGAGTAAAGAGGTGTTTAAATGTCCTACTCCAGTTTAACAAGTGCTACTGGGTCTGACTTTGTCCTGTTTTCAACAGGGGTGGCTCAGAGCTGTGTGAGTGTGGTTACCAGGGAGGTTAGAGAGGTGACCACGGCATTGTCTTACTGTGACACACTTTCGCTGTTCGAGGTGGAAATAGGGACTGCTGTGACTGCTGTCCTGGCCCTCTGCTGCACAGATAGAACAGACAGCAGAGACAGCTCAACAGGACATCCTTTCCCTCACTGGCATCTTGGTCCTACATCCCAAAGCAGTCATGGGCTCTGACAGTGGCTCAAATTTACGTGTAATTCCCTGGGCTGGAAACTGCACCATCCCCTGCTATTGTAGGTGGGCAGCTGGAGCATTAACCATTGCAACTCTGTCTGAGACTGCACAGCCAGCACAAAGACAGCTTGACCTGGCCCATGCAGCGCTTGCCCTGCTCCCCTTCCCTCTGTGCTGAGGCACATACTTCCCCCTGCACGGCTGCCCACTGCTCGAGCTGAGGAGCAGCATGGTGAGGATGTTTAGGGAGCATTTATTCTTCAACTGCTCCTGGGTCACCATGGAACCTCAGAAGCAACAGTGCCAGCACTAAACCATAGGTAACACGAGGGCAGGAGCAAGCATGGGGGATGCAGGAGGTGAAGGAGACTTGAGCCAGGCATGACACACCTGCACAGCAACCTGTCAGCCAAACCAGTTTCATATACAGTAACCAAGCTTTTCTCCTTAGTGTATTTAATTTCACTTGAATATTTAACTTGAAAAACAATCTCCACAGGAGGAAGGAAGCATCTCCTCCTCCTCTATTCTGCCCTGGAAAGGCCAAATCTGGAGTATTGTGTCCAGTTCTGGGCTCCCCAATTCAAGAGTGACAGAGAAATACTGGAGAGAGTCCAATGGAGGGCTACAAGGATGATTAAGGGACTGGAACATCTCTCTTATGAGGAAAGGCTGAGACACCTGAGGTTGTTTAGCCTGGAGAAGAGAAGGCTGAGAGGGGATCTCATCAATGTTTATAAATATCTGAAGAGTAGGTGTTAGGAAGATGGGATCAGTCTCTTTTCAGTGGTGCCCAGTGATAGGACAAGGGGTAATGGACATAAACTTGTACACAGGAAGTTCCACCTCAACACAAGGAAAAACTTCTTTATTGTGAGGTGACAGAGCACTGGAACAGGCTGCCCAGAGAGGTTGTAGAGTCTCCTTCTCTGGAGACTTTCAAAACCCACCTGGACACGTTCCTGTGTAACCTGCCCTAGGTGAACCTGCTTTGGCAGGGAGATTGGACTAGATCTCCAGAGGGATCTCCAGAGGTCCCTTCCAACCCCCATCATTCTGTGATTCTATGATCCCAGGTGCTGGGGCTGTGGGGTGCCTGTGGCTTCAAGAGAGGCAAAGTGTCAGTTTGCACAACCTCCCTCACCAGGGAATGGCATCCAGCACTTGCTCAGAACATGCTGAGAGGTAATTTAAGACCGTGACTGACAGATTTATTCCTATTTCCTTTTTAGATAAGCACTTGGTAAATAGGGGTCACAGTGCTGGGACTGTTGTAGGTGTAGTGACAGACTGTCTTTACTTGAGTACACATGTGACTTTGGTGTTCAGACTGATTACAGCCATCCAAAAGGCTGGCTTTGAAGCAGTATATTACCTCAGATATTTTCAGTATTAGAAAGAGGGAAGCTATTGGTTTGAGCAGGCCTATTCCACCTTTTGTCTCCCAGTTTGAGCCATACATGGGAATTCAAAGGTATCATCTGATGCCTTGGAGCTCTACTCTAAACAAGGATGGAAAAAATGTACAATGCAGGTATTTCTGCTTCTGAATTCAAGGTGGAATCTTTATTCCTGTACTTTGCAACTCAATGTTACATGATTATATGAAAAAAGGTACTGTACACCCCAGCTGTCCAGTCACCTCCCCAGAAGATGATGTCCTGAGTGGGTTGGTGCAGGACTAGCCCTGTACAGCAAACTATCAGCTCAGGCTCAGGTTAAGACATAAACTGCGCAATTTTGTATGGTATAGCACTGCTGCTAATAAGACTGTTTATTGACAGTTTCTGTGTGAAAAAAAAGCTGGGCCCTGTAGAACAGCAGGGTTGTTTTCCATCATTTATTTTCTTGAATATCTGGGGGGGTGGAATAATTAATTTTCCTATAAATGTACACAAATTAATAGGAGTTAGGAAGCTTGCAAAAAATTGTCTATTGCATTTGAAACACAAAAAACTCACAGGGCCCTGGTGGACATGACAGTTTCTCCAGGTCTCCAGCCTTGCCATTCCAGTCCCACGAGTGCTGGTGCCTACAGGCTGTTGAGGCCACCTTTGGGATGAACCCCAGGTGCAGCCTGAATTCTCCCACTCAATGTCACAGTGCCACACCTTAGCTGTTCTGCTGTTTCAGTATCACCCCAGGCCCCAAATAGTTTGAAACAGCTTTGAGCCACAGTGCAGCCAAAGCTTGTTTTGGAAGCTTGCCAGCCTACAATGTGGGCCCCAGCAGATGCCCTGCAGAAGACTTGTGGGGAGCTCTCCTGCTATTATTTGCTTCTCTAATGCTATCCCTCTGCAGAAACCAGAGGGTAGGGTCTGCTGACTCCTCTTCCTGAAGAATCTGCAGCTCAAAAGGCCTCATGCCAGCATAGAAAACATAAGATCAAAAGAAGAGTCCAGGTTTGGTACGAGAAGAGGATGTTTACAGGGCTTGCTCCAGAGAAGAAACGAAAAAAGCTCTAGAGGACAGTGCTGGAGAGATCTCTAAATACTGGAAAAGGTTTTAATAGCAGTATATCTGTCTGGATCAACACAGTCAACCAACAGTGTTACAGAGTTAAATATCACACTAACTTATTTCATACCTTCCTCCCTTTGGTCCTGACCTTTACTCTTCCATCTCTGCTACCTGGCTTCTGTGTTTCCTATTTTCTTTCTCTTTCTGAACCTGTTCTGCCTTCCCTGCCTGCTGGCCCGTATTTTCCAGCTTTAAATACCAGCTGCTCTTTGGAAGTCAGTGAAGGATTGGGAGGAAATGCTGAAGCCAAAATTTTATGTGATTGCTTAAAGGTACTAAATCTGATCCTGGAGACTCACCAGTTTGAAACCCAGGACTCTCTTGTCAAAGCTGTTTGGTCAGGAAAACTTGTGTGTGGAGGGTGAAAGACTGGTGGTCTGCACATCACTCATAGCCAGGCTGGCACCAGGCTCTGTGAATTGAAGAGCAGAAGGCAGCACCAAAGTTTTGTTCCACTTTTCTCTGGGAGCCAGAAAGACATTGAGACTTGCTTTGAAAGCAGTCATCCTTCCCCATGGAGATCCCAAAGGACACATCTGCTTCTGCCCCAGGAGGGATAAGACTGGAGGTCCCAGCTCTTTGCCCATGTTTGTATCTGATTAATCATGTGGCCTCATGAAATTTCCTTAGATTGAGCAATACAGTGTCTGTAATGGGTCTCAGAAGGGCTTTGTGGAGGAGGCTTTGATGGTGATCAAGCAGTGCAGCACAAAGGAGCTGCTTTTTACTTTGGCAGCATGGACAACCTTAGTAGGTATTCCACTCAGCAAGTCCTGTCAGCGTTTAAGCATTCAGATACTCGACTGGGATTTATTACTTAGTCGAAAGCAGAGGCAAAATTAGCAGGGATAAAACAGAATTTACAACAGCTACGTGTAAACCTCTATCAAACACGCTTTTTGCTCAGAGCTTATCCTACAAATGTGCCATGTAGTCCTCCGATTCACTGCAGAATAAGTGTGTGGTGTCTTCACAGGGGCAAGATCTAGGTAAGAATAAAGTCTTTTTTGCATTCATCTTCAATCACACTGATGCAAACGTGCAGAGGTGTCTGTAACTGAGCTTTAAGTGAAAAGCTAAGAAAACTTCCATGCATATATTTTTTCTAGACTCCCAGGAGCCATGAGTCAACAACAGCTGAATATGCATAGAAAGTCCCAGATAACCTTGTTGGAATTTCATTGCAGGCACTGTGTAAAAATTCTGCAGAAATGCAGAAGTTCAGGTAGTATATAGAAATCACAGTGTAATATTTTAAATGTTTAAAAATTACTGGTAAATGCAAAGGAGTACCCCTGACAGTCTTCATTAGTATAAAAGGTGGTTGTTTTCTCCTGCTATTACTATAATGTTTTGCTTTTCCATCTTCTTTTCCTCTAATTGTTTTAGTGTTAAACATAACACCAGTGTTAGCAAAAGTAACCTTCCCTCTCCATCTCAAGGGCTCACAGTGAGTGTAGTCCCTGAGATCTGGCACAGATGGGTACATGAGAGTGATGGTCCCTATGGGCTCCTCTCCTTTTGTGGGTGCTGCTCACCTGCTCTTGTTGAGACATGGTGCCACATCTCCTCCCAGATGTCTCTGCCTTCTCCCATGATGGAGACAGATGGGAAAAATATTCTGTGGAAAAAAATGGGATAGCATTGACTCAGATCATGACTTCACTGTCCACAGGGTGGAAAGCTATGCAAGAAAAAAGGTTTGCACTGCCAGCTTCCCAAATGGGGCAAGCAGAGAGTCAGCCCCTTGCTTGGCTGCTCTGGACCTGGGTTAGGAAGTTGTGTGGTGGCTGCCCTGAGCCAAGTGTAACCAAGTGCAAAGGCACTCAGAAATAGCCTTGCATTTTCTCTTTTTTACTTTTCCTTGGTATTAAACACAATCCCTAAATAGATTAATGAAGCAGAGCCCGTAAACTCTGCTATTAATTTAGTTGAAAGACATGCCAGCTTGGCAAGCCAATAGTATATTAATTGAATAAATTATCTGGATAGCAAGGCATGTGGGTGGATAAATAGATTTATTACTGAGTAAGAATTTAGAAGATATGTTGTTTATTATGTTCTGTTCATACATATTTCTCCTCGCTTGTTACCTACATAGATATGTGTATATATTATAGTTAACATCTTGTAAATTTTGATATTTGTCCACTTGCATATAAATTTTGCGGAAAACAAATGTGTGCAATTAGTTTTTAAGATATGCACACACTGTAGGCATTCTGTGACACCTTTTGCATCAAAAGTATAGTTACTTTACATGTGCACAGCTGGAAAGGTATACGCATTTGGACTAAAGTTTTATGTGTTTGAATAGCCTAACTAAGAATGTTGTTTTTAAAGGAATAAATAAAATTTCTTGAGATTTTTTTGATTATGGAAAAATAAAAACTGAACATCTCCTGTCTTCATTCTTTTGAACATGGATACTGAAAGTCAAAAGTTGACAAAGATACTATTTAATTATTTAGTGAGGACTGAGAGGTTAAAAGTACATAATCATCATCATAATAGTAACAACAACAATAATAATATTAATAAATAATGCAGAGAAGGCCTGGGCATCCTGGGGATCCCCTGCAGTGCAATGGGGGGTGCTGTATCTCACTGCCAGGACAACATCCCCTGTTGTGTGGCTGCTTTGCAAAGGGAAGGAAGCCAGTGACAGTTTTCTTTGTCAGGACTTCCTTCCTCAACTTTACCTTAGGGAGAAAAGTTTCACCTCTGTTTCTAGTTAATCCCAGTGGATTTTTGGCAGGACATGAGATTCATACCTTACACTGTCCATGTTCACACCACTAATTCAAGCAGGGGCGTAAGCCTGACTCTGCCTTGGTACTTCCATAGGCTGTGAAGGATCCAGGATTTTACTCCTTAATTTTCAAGTTTCCTCATCTTGAGATTTTGAAGACTATTTTGACACTATTTCATATATATTCACTTTTCCATATTTCATTACCATTGCTTTCTTCTCTTACTATACTGAGGACGAGTGATTGCCTGGGTTAGCTCAGACACCTATCACAACAGGCTGTATAGGAAACGACCCAGGGCAAGCCATGGCTTTGATAGGGAAGCTCCATGACTGCACCCACATTGCTTGGCGCAAGGTTCTGCTCTGCCATCTCTTTAAGCTGATTTAAGGGTAAGCTAGTATCAAAAGAGTTGACCTCAGTCATCTTTCAGCCTGCCACTGGCCACATGTTGTGTCCCTCAAACTGGTACCAGTGTTCACACGGCTGTGCAATGAGCGGGATCCAACAGTTAGTTTGGCTCAAAGCTAATTTAATTTTCAGCAACTGACTGGGTGAAGGTAGTGGTGGCTCAAGGGAGGAAACAAGGAGAGTGAAGAGAAGGTAGTGAGGTCTACAGGACCAACCATTTTAGTAAAAAACAGCTCAAATATTTTTAAGTCACCAAGAGATAATACCACCCTAATAGAACATGGCTTGCAAAAGGTAGTGCTGTTAAATGGCATTTCCTCCTCTCCCATCTGTTAAACTTGCACTTGCAAAATACACTATTCTATAGACAAATAAATATGCTATAAAACCATCGAGTCTGTTTTTCTGCACTTCACTATTCTTCGATTCTTAAATAAAGCTCAGAAGAGGAGGCAGTGAGGAAATTAAGGAAAAGAAAGAGAAGATAAGGGAATTTAAAAATGGGTCTTTGACCTGCAAAGCAGTGATGAGAAGAGAATTTTCTCTTTAGTTTATGGAAATTACAATCCGCTGCCTAGATAGAGGTAACTCTGCAACGCAACTTCATTCTTGCTGAGCTTTTCTTTCCTTTAATCCCGCTGACTAGAAACAGTCTATTTCTGTAGTGTAAGCATCATCTACTTCAACTGAAAAGCCTTAATTTAATTTTTCTAGACAGGGCTGTGAGATGTTTCTGTGGTAGCTATTATGAACAGAAGAAAGCTAGATAAAAAACTCTTTGTTTCTCAAATTAAATATAGTGGCTGATGATTTAAATCCCTTGAAATTGGGCAGAACATTTTTGATTCTTCTGTATCATCTCAAGAGATTCATATATGTGACTACTGTTTTCTGGCTCCACAGAGAGAATAAAATTTATAAATCCGGTACTGAAGTTCATCTGCATTTCATCTGGTGGGAAAGGGGAAACGAGAGAGGGAGCCCTGATGGAGATTCATGTGATAACAAAATTATAAACAAGGAGCTTGCGTGGTGAGAGCTGTTGTGAGATGAGGAGTGCAATGTGGAGTACAAAATGCATAGCTAGCTCATGAACTAGTCATAGCTGGCTTAGTTTCACTGAAGTTGCTGGAGTTGCTTTTGTATTTTTTTCCAGCTGAAGAGCAGAAAAGTGAAGAGCTTTCATCAAAAACAGTGTAAAAATGCATTTCACAGAGACTTAAATATTGGGTTGATAGGCACGAAAGAGGCATAAGAGAAGGCTGTAGTTAATTTTTCTCATTTGGGTGAGAATTACTGACACAGACTAACACACCACAGACAACTGAATTAACCCCCTCAATGTCTCTATAGGAAAAGATGGAGGAATTGATAATGGTGGTGAAAGGGCCAGCAAGACAAAATACTGCAGTGCTGCAAAAAGCACTTCATCATGCAGCCCTACTACCTGGATCATCCATACAAGTATAAGTTGATTGGTTTTCCACTGGCAATGTGGATTTACAAAGACTCTGACTGTGGCTCACTGATCCATGAGCAGATTCTGGCACCTGGGTTCTCCTCACTACAGCTCCTGTGGCTGAAGTCAGTATACACCCATCTCCCACAGAAGGTGGTCCTGCTCCCCCAATGATACATTTATCAATTTTTAATCTCCAGTGTTACCTAGATTTTTGTCTCAAATGTCTTTCAAGTTCTGAAGTGTTTTTTGCTGTTGTGGTTGCCTTTCCCATGTTCCTCATACACAGGCAGAGTGTCCCTTCACTCTGAAGCACCTGCTGCAAAGCTTTCAGAGGGTGTAAATCACAGAAATAGTCAGCCATTGCAATACCAGTTATGGATATCATGGATTTGTCAGCAGCAGGTCACATGTCTACTTCTATAACATTTACTGTAAAATATGGGCACTGCTTATGCCATCACAGAAGCCTCATATTTTACGTTTGCTGTCAGGGTTGTTTTTATGAGTGAGAAAGTGGAGCAGCCAGCCAGGAGCTCCCACCTGTGCCTGCACTGCAAAGCCAGGAAGCCTCACGGGGGAACTGAAGCGAGGAGAAAATAAAGTCCTCTCCTTTAGGTCATTTGTAAACTTCCACAAGCAATGAAACAGAAGGTGATATCTTAAGACAGCCCATGTGATGAGAAGCAGAGTGATAGCTGTAGCCATGGCAGCAAGCTAGGACCTAAACAAAGGCAGAGGTTTCTATCTCATGTAAGCTGTTAGTGCATGGATGAAGTTAGGTGAGAAACAGGATTTTAGGACTGATGTCCCCTAGTAGTTTTGATGGGAAATTAAGTCAGTAGCGTCCAAGTGTTTTTGATTGTGCAGTAGAAAAATTTTGAGCACACACTCCCAAAATGTGTATATTTATTTATTTATAAATTATATACATGTATGACTGTACTAATACAGTATGAACATTATAAAACATACACAAAAATAGAAATTAAAATAGGATGGTATAAAGGTGAAATGAATACTATTTTAATTTTATTTTTTAATTTAATTAATTAATGGTACAAAAAGTATTTTCTTCTCTCAACCCAATGACTTTTCTTGCATATCCTTGGTCTGTGCACATCCCGCTTTGGAGACCACCAGTTTAGACAGCCCCCATACTCTAGGTGCTCTGAAACCCCCTCTGGAAAGCAATGTCTCCCCCTTCCCTACAAGAGGCCATAGCTGTTTGCCTTGCATCTGGCCACCTTGTCTTCTGCACCTGCCCAGCTCAGCATAGAGCTGTCTCCACTCCTGCACCTACTGAGGCTCCTGACAAGCTCGCCTTTAGAAATCCCCTGCCCTGGGCACCTTTGTTAACCTCTCTAACATTACTTGTAGCAGATTAATACAATCACTTAAGCAGCAGGTGCTGAGCTTCTAATAACATCCATGGTATGTTCAGCCAGTGCAGCACACAGATGTGTTATTTTTCTACTCAATCTATTTGTCTGTTCTCATTATTCTAAACCATTGGAGTCAGAACAGTGCAAAAATGCCAAGGTATACTCTTTTCACTTTTTGTATGACTCTTAGTCACAGCTCAGCCACAACCTGCAGAGACCTTCCACAGCATCAATCAAGGGAAAGGCCAAGGCTAACACATCCATGTACTTTCTCCACCCTCTCCAGCCCTAGGAAAAAATTGGTTTGATCACCTTCCTAGTTCCAGGGAAGCCTTGCTTTGTAAGGTGGGCAAAGCCCTTGGCTCACACCAACCCTGACTTTCCTCTTACCTCACCTTGCAGCCTTCTGCCATTTTTCCATCTCCTAACTCTAGCCCTAAGACCAATGAGAACCTCAACAACAACCTGGGCAGACCAGATGCCTGGCCATGGCCGAACCTACAGCATCATCCACCAATTTCTTTGGTTTTGGGGTTTTTTTTTATGTAAGCATTACAGGAAACCTAACCACAGTTATTCCCTCTGCAAGATGCTAAAGGTGTTTGGCTCTGTGCTGTGCTAGGGTTGTCCTTCACCCACCAGGCCCTGGAGGAGGCAGCCCCGCCATGGCTTGGGGGTGCAGTCTCCCATGCCCAGGGGTTGGAAAGGAGCCAGTCATCTTAGGGGGCAAAGGCTTTGCTTTTCTTTCTCAATAGAGTTTGTGCCAAGTTATGGTTTCTGTGAGGGCTAAAAAAAAAATACAAAGCCCAGAAATTCTTCATTAATTTAGTAGGACTTTAACTGTCACCAGGAGCATGGCTGATAATGATAACTGAGGGATTTGGTTGCTTGTGTCTTTATGTCTTTTATCTGAATCAAGCAATCCAAAGCTTCCAATTCCCCAGCTGGGGACATCCCTATGCAGGAGTCTGATCTAGGAAGAAGGCTGACATGACTTGGGTCCAAAGCCTTTTCTCACCTTTTGCAGACTGAGTCCTGTGTTGTACCTCAGGGATGGTTCTGTAAGCCGATCAAAAATTTAGAGTTGAACTTTGTTGGCAAAGAGGACTGATGGCCTCACCAAAAATCCACACCTGCACTCTTCACAGCTGCTCATGTCCTGTAAAATCTGACAGCTAACTGAGGATGTTTGCTCCAGTCTGCAGCACCTGAGGGGTTTATGAAAGTGGTTGCCTGCAAATTATAGACCATCTTTTCTCAAGTGTAATTCTCCGCCTGGATGGACTTAAAGGCAGGTACTGATTAGTTCTGGAAAATCAATAGCTTCAAGAAAGAAAGTCATTGCTGGCATTTAGATAAACTGGAACTTACAGGAGAAAAGGAGCTGGCAGTATTAACCAAGTTTTTTTTTCTGATCCTTGTTTTTTTGTTCCTCAGTGGGTTACTTAGTCTAGGTTAGGATTTCTTCTAACTGAGAGTTAGGAGACCTGCACTCTTGGGAACCCAGATTGCTACTGGGCAGGGCTGGCCAGGGGAAGATTCCCTGCGCTATTTGAAGGAGTCTTTGTCTGCTGGAGCAAGGACCAGTTGCCTCATTAATTACTTGAAGTTAATGGTGGAGTTATTTATGTTTTGCCTTGGAGTCAGAGAAACCTGGAAGCATTACAGAACACCTGAGTCCTTCATACAAGACTTCATTAAAACAATTTCTGTATCAAGACAAAGCTAATGGCTGTGTTGCTTAGCCTATTATAAAACAACAAAGCAGAGCAAGACCACTGGTATTGATTCTGAGGTTCAGAAAACATGCCTTGAAAGAATTTTCCAGGAAAGGTTTTGATTTTGTCTTCCTGAGAAGTATTTATGGCAGGAGTAAATTTGAAAAGATGAAAAATGTTGATCTCTGGCAGAGCTGTATTCTATCAGTATCTTAGAAAAGTAGTTTCAGGAGAAGACATTTATCTAATGAAAGAGCTTGTCTGATTGCTTTCCTGGCTACTCTTCTTATTTTCTTAGTTATTATGGTAAAATGATACTTCCTCACTAGTATGTAGGGAACAGGCATGTTTCAGTCTGTTTGGACTTTTGAGGTAACTGTAAGAGGGTAAAACTCTTTATGTTTCATTGCTTTTATGGTTGGCCTTATTTTAATAGCTGTATAATTTAAGAGGGTGGGTTTTTTCTGATTTCTAAGTGAAAATATCAAACTCTGAAATTCTCTTAGAATGTCCTGTTTGTCCTCTGCTTATAGCATTTTTATGGCATACATGTTAATAATTCATAGGAAAAAAATAATCATGGTTAAAACTCTACTCCTAGCTGCATAAAAGCAGCTTATTGACCTTTCTAAAGGCTTTTCTTTCCATTTTTTTTTATTGGCTTATCCATATGTCATAAGTTAAGCTTCAGAGGTTCCTGATGCAAAGCACAACTTCTTGTTTCTATGACTCTGGATAACCTTGAAGTGCCCTCAGCCAGCTGAAAATTCAGGAGGGAGAAAACAGAAATACCAAATTGAATGGCATATAATTTCTCAGTATGCCTGGACCAGCAAGTTGGGTAGTACACAGTGGGATATACTCTGCTGTCAAGGATGTTTTGGGAGTATTTCCATTATGCAGAGGCCTGTCACCAGAAAAAAATGAGCACTGACTGTGAATACTCTCAAGAAATGTGTTCTCAATGGCACTTTACATCCAGAAATACTTTACACACAAATACTTTACATTCTTCACTTCTTACAATACTGCCTTGAAGTAGCAATATTTTACCTAGCTGCACATAAAGATGGGTAAACTGAGGCAACAAAGGGCTTCCTTGCCTTACACTAAGGCCATCTCCTTGAGTTCCCTGTTCTTAATTCCAATTTCTGTTCACCCTTTCAGGTGTTAAAAAGGCAAATAGAAAAGACAGCTTGTAGGCACACAAACAGCATCCTGGTTTTGACAACTGCCACGTGCTGCCAGGCACACAGACTGATGCATTTTGAACCATCTGATGTGCATGACAATGCCAGGTTTGCAGGTCTGCTCCTGAAGTTAGAGCACTAGTCTCTGGAGCTTTTAAAGTAATGTGTTGTGACGGCACATGGGGACACAAGAAACAGAAATTTCAGTATTTTTTCTGAGCTTTTTGGGGGGATGGTCACATCCAGAGGGTAGTGGTCAAAGGATCAATGTCCAGATGGAGATGTGTGATAGGTGGTGTCCCTCAGGAGTTCCTGCTGGGACCAGTGCTGTTTAATATCTCCGTTGATGATATAGACAGTGGGATTGAGTGCACCCCCAACAAGTTTGCAGATGACACCAACCTGAGTGGTGCAGTTGACATGCCAGAGGGGCAGGATGCCATCCAGAGGGACCTAGACAAGCTTGAGAAGTGGGCCGATGTGAACTTCATGAGGTTCAACAAAGCCAAGTGCAAGATCTTGCACCTGAGTCGGGACAACCCTAGCTATCAATACAGGCTGGGGGATGATGTGATAGAGAGCAGCCCTGTAGAGAAGGACTTGGGGGTACTGATGAGCAAAAAGCTGGACACGAGCCAACAATGCACACTTGTGGCTCAGGAGGCCAATTACATCCTGGGCATCAAAAGAAGAATGGCCCCCAGATCAAGAGAGGTCATTCTGTCCCTACAGTCAGCTCTGGTGAGACCTTACCTGGAGTACTATGTCCAGCTCTGGAACCCTCAACACAAGAAGGACATGGACCTGATGTAGCAAGTGCAGAGGAGGGCCACAAAACAATCAGAGGGCTGAAGCACCTCTCCTACAAAGATAGGCTGAAAGAGTTGGAGTTGTTCAGCCTGGAGAAGAGAAGACTCTGGGGAGACCTTATTGAGGTCTTCCAGTGTCTGAAGGGAGCCTACAAGAAAGCTGTGGAGGGACTGTTTACAAGAGCTTGTAGTGATAAGACGAGGGGAAATGGTTTTAAGCTAGAGAGGGTAGATTTAGATTAGACATTAGGAAGAAGTTCTTTACTAGGAGGGTGATGGAACACTGGAACAGGTTGCCCAGAGAGGTGGTGGAGGCCCCATCCCTGGAGATAGTCAAGGCCAGGCTTGATGGGGCTCTGAGCAACCTGATCTAGATAGAAATGTCCCTGCTTATTGCAGAGGGGTTGGACTAGATGACCTTGGAAGGCCACTTCCAACCCAATGCATTCTATGATTCTGTGAAAAGTGTGAACAAAGTAGTGATAATCTGAAAGATTTTTTTCCTTTGAACTTTCTGCATCTTACATAAGATCTAGGGTCATTTTCAATGCCACATGCAGGATTGTGTGGACAGTAAACAAGGACATCTTATATCTTTTTTCTCTTATTTGCTCTCGTCTATGCCTTAAAAATGGAATAGTTCATGGGCTGACTGTATGGAATTGGAGCCTATGGAAAAAATGTGTTATTCTTGAAAATGTCTAATGCCACTTCCACATTATCATTCAGCTCTGTGATTGAATCTAGCCTGCAGTAAACAAGAATTTACAGTAAAGCAATCAATATTCTGTTCTAGCGGGGTCTGGAGGAAGAAAAGGTCCTGATGAGCCATTAATATTTGTGCTGCCAGCAGAATTTACACTATCTGATGATCTATCTTCTACAGTCTGCTCCCAGCACTGTTTTATTTCTTATCCTTCCTTCCATTTCCCGTGTTATTGATGCCTTTCTTGGAAGAGGTCCAGCTCTCCCCTGGGAAGTCAGCTTTATGGTACCAGATCACCAACACAGGCTTCAGGCTGCTGTGGATTCAAGTTTTGCATGTAATGAAGCTTCTTCCACTGTTGCATTCACAACACATAGCGAGGGAGGTCAGTTAACAAGGACCCTGCTGGCCACACTGGCTGCAAGCTGCTCACACCTGGAGAGTCAATAAAAGCACTGCGTGCCTCCCGGTCCATAGGTACAGCCGGTTCTTTTCATCACATTCAGTATCTCTCATTAAAAAAAAAAATCATACACACAGGCCCCCAGGGAATTCAGTTTTATATTTAAATCTGGGGATTAGCCCACTGTAAATACATCAGACACAGCAGTCAAGTTAAATGCTGAAAGGCAACGCAGTACCATCACCGCATTAATTCACCCAGCTCATCAGTATTTTAATCACAAGATCCAGGTGGCTTTCCTGAACCATAGTATTATTAAAGCACAGTGGGATTTCTTATATCTATCGCCACTTCATTCAGGAAGCAAATATTCTGCAGCAATAATAGATTTACTTCCTACAGCTGTCAAACATTGCCAGCAACACATGCTAATGTTTCTGAACTAGTCCGCCAAGCTGGAGTGTGTCGGACCACAGGGTCATAATGGCAACAAACACCTGAGATCTGCAGCCCAATGTCCAGCAAGGCTGAGAAGTAGATTCTGATTATAAGAAATTAAAATAAAGTCATGTTTACTCAAGGCCTGGGGAAAAATTTGACAGTTCTGTTTCATGCAGCAGCAGCCTCCCTTTGCACTGAACCTGCTAGCTGAAACAGCTCAGTTTAGCACAGGAACATAGAGAGAAAAGGGACCAGGCCAGGTTTGTGTGCCCAGTTGCTCTCAGCTGCTGCCCAATGCCTCAGCACTGCTTCATCTGATAGTACCTAAGTACCATCAGAGTGAGGAGGAGGATGAAGGACAGCAAAGATTCTCCAGGGTGTCAACATTACACAGTGGATTGTCCAAGCCCTGGGCTACAGGGCCACAGAGAAAAGGTAAAACACATTAATGTAATGCTGCACATCACACAGAAAAAGCCACAGAAACAGGCAAAGTGCAGCTGAGGACAAATGATAAACGACAACACAAAATTTTACCAAGCCCTCTTTAGATTCAGATCATCAATTAAGGTTTTGTGATGAAGGGTTGTGGACTCTCCATCTTTGGAAATATTCACAACTAGACTACACCTTGGAACAACCTGATCTAAGTTATGCTGCTCCAGGGATGCCTTCCGCCTTAAATTGTTCTATAACCCAGTAGCTCAGAATAGTAAGTAGGTAGCAGATAGAAATAGATAAAATATTTGTAAGGAGACATTGTTATGGTCTCTATGGTTATAGATTCTTATGTGAACCCTGAAAGGTGACAATGTTCCTACTTCCAGAAAGGAGCTATTAATTAGAAACACCATTAAAAGGAAAGCTTCACAATACGGCTTTCTGAATACCATGCCATATTTTCCTCTAAGAGAATAAACTCCTGTTCACATCTTTCTGTGTATATATTTTATGGCTCTTCACTGAGATGCTATAGTGGGTACTATTACACTACGTTAAGTAAAGCAATTAGTATTTTGGCAAGACAATAGCAAATCAGTGATCTTAGCATTTGGATTCGCTGAAAAACTTTTTTCTTAAGGGGAAAGCAATAGCTTTACTGAGTCTAGTTAAACAATAGCTATGAGCTAACTAGGCTTCTTTCACCCATTTTGACTGAAAAAAGTAATTATTTTCCTTCTGGGCTGCTAAGGACAGCTCATAGCTTGGCTGAAGTTTAGCAGCATTAAGCTCCACCAGGTTCATGGTGGATTCTTGAAGTGCTTTTTTATTGTATGTCAAAGGTTGTATTATATATCTTATATATTCTATCTGCCCCTATTGTTCCTTTTTTTAGAATGTGTATGTACCTTTAGCCTTGGGGTCTTTATAGAGTGGGAAACTTTTTATTGACTTTACACAGTGGAAAATCACCAAGTGTCAGTTGCATGATCATGGGCCGAGTTAGCAAGCTGCATTACTAGACACAATGCCTTTGTGGATAGATGTGTAGGAACAAACCCTGTGAAGGCAAGGCCTAGAATGGCTCTTATTGCTGCTTCTGAAACTCAGATAGTCAATGATCATTTATCTTTTTGTGTATCTGAGAAGTATTTTTCCCCCCTAAAACATTTACAGACCTACTCAATTGCACTTCAGCATAGAATGTCACTTTGGTGACATTTCTTACTCACTTTCAACAAGACGAATGAATGTCTGATCTGTCCAAAATTAAAAAAACCCCAAACCCACATTTCCTTTCAAGTTTTGCTTCTGGTATTAAAATATTCCGTTTTATACAAGTTTCATATCCAGAAATCTCTTTTTTTTCTTTATTGCACTTTTTTTGGCTGCCCCAGAATACATCAAATGACTGGAGTTTGTTTAGAAGTAGAGAAGCTGAAAATTGGTTATTTTATTTCTCGCTTCTGAGACCAAGAATGCCCCTGTAAAATCCTAACCTCATCATAGCTGTCACATTCATCTCTCTCAGGCTTTAAAGTGCTGCAAGGCAAAGTCCATCAAGATAGCACTCAAAATCTCACTGTGATCTTCAGCATCATACAGTTTCTCAGCAGAGATGGCTGTACTGCGAGAGGGCATAGGCAAACAGTCACAGTGGTGGTCCCTGCATGTAAGAGGAAAGAGAAGTCCAAAGGCATCAGTGAGAACTCAGCTTCCAGAAAACATGGGGAGGTGCAGCCAGCAGCAGTGAGTGGCAGACAGGAAGATTGCTCAAACATCTAAGCACTGTAAAAGTGTTTTATATTTATAGTGTAAGTACAGTTATAGTGTAGGACTATTTATATAGTTTCAATTATACCTTTGAATGTATGCCATGTTTCTTTCTTCCCACTTTCCCATGCCACGTGGAAGGTCCTCAGAGTCATCCTGCATCCTCTTCATTGTAAGGCTTGTGGGAGCAGCAGCTTCTGAAACCCGCAAAATCCAAGGCAGAAAAGGGCAAAAGTGAAAGAAAGGAATAAGTGGTGCATTATCACAACAATAAAAATGTCTAGCAGAAAATAACAGCAAAAGTTTCTTTAAAAAAGTGTTTTCTCTGAGCAGATCTGTTTAAGAAATAATGGGTATTGAGCTCTTGCTCTTGTTTCTGTCCCACTCTAATCCCTCCAAACATTACAGAACCTCCATAGTGTGTGTGCCAATGTTCTACACACTTTTCCAGAGCAAGGCAGGATAAAGAAAGGTAACACTGTGATTCTGTTTTGATACCTTCCCACACTCTTGGTTTATGTCAGATCAGCAAATTGATTTCTTTTAACATGTACTTTCCTACTTAGTTACGTAAGCAAGGCTAAACTGACCTCAGTCTATTCGGTATGGTAATATAAGCCCTCATAATTGTCCTCAAACAGGTTGATTAAGAAAGTACCCACAAATGTTTTTAATAAGGTTAGATCTGCTACTGCTTTAGAAAAACCTTCACTGTAGTTAAGTTTCTGTAGAAGAGAAGCCTAGTCTCCCTGTTTCACAGCTGGGCACAACCTGACGCACAATTCCAGGAGTTTAGGAATACCTGACACCCACCCTAAATCACTTCATTGTATGGAAAATGTTGAAATGAAAAAAAACCCCAACAACTTCACTCATCATTTTTCACTGCTCTTTTTACTGGCATGAGGACATTAGTTAAAATATCAAACTTATTTTTGATTTGTGTTTATGTTAAATATCTTGCCAGTCTGTTAACAATGAATGGTTTGTTGGTTTTAGTAAAAATATTGTTTTAAACAAGAAGAAATAAGTAAGATAAAGACAGAAAACTTCACACAAAACTGGTGACTTTCTATCAGTAACATTTTAGAGAAGAGTTATATCATAAAAAGGAGTAGTTTGCTTTTAGGCATGTTGATAAGATATGTAGGTAGAGTTAATCTATTTACTGAATGAAGTAGCTTAGCTAGAAAAAATGAGGCTTTGGATACATGAACCCTCTTCCAAGTCTCTGAAGAATGTGGAGATTTGAGGATTAATTTATTGACATCTGCTATTTTAAGAGATTTTTTTGGGAGAAGCTCCCAGACTGCCTTTTCTCCTTAAGATGCCTCAGCTTGAACATTCAGAAACTCATCTGAAAAACGGAATTGCGGAAGGTCTGAAATAGGCACAGTAAAAGGGATTAGCTTTCTAACTAGCATAGTTAGAAAGACACGGTTAAGCTAAATTGTATTTTCTTTAATTTCACGGTCCTTATTAGCTTCTGAAGGAGCTTGGCAAATATATCCAAAGGCACTGTTTGGTTTTTGAAGTGTAAATTGACCCCTCCTCATCCCAGTTGAAAGCTCTAGTGTATCAATTTGCAAAATCTAACAGCACTTCTTTGGTAATATATTCCCCGAATTGTATCTGCAGTGGCAGTGTTATTACCATTCGTGAGGCAGTTAAACATGCAGCCTCCCAGACACCAGTGTGCAGGATTCATCCTGGCCATCCCTCCGCTGGAGGTAACACTGATTCCTTTGAAGTCAGTGGAACAACTTCAGAAATTCACCCTAAATTTCAGTGGAATCTGTGAAAGGTAGGATGAAAAACACCTAGAAATATCCTTAGTGCCAAGAGGACTAATAAAGACTGTTGCTTTTGTAATTGCTACTTCATTAGACAAGTAATGATTTCATTCTTGGAGTATTTGAAGGAGCAACGTAGCAAATACACATGCAAGCACACATGTTCTTTGCTCTCTTCTGCTAAAACTGTATGTTCTGACAGCACTTCTGAACAGCTGGAGGACTAATAATTATTGCTCTGGTTTATTGAAAGAAATTTAACACCTGCACCACTGAATCTTTTCTCCACAGCAATCTGTACTTTAGGCTGTGTGGATGTACGTGCTCCAGCATTATAATAACTCATTGCAATCATTTATCAAAAACCCTTTCATGCTCATCTGAAAAAAGAAGTGGGCAGGAGATGGAGACCAAAAAAAGATACATATTCTATGTCTGCATAATTCTAATTCTGCTAAAAGAAAAAGCTCTTGAATGATATCATAACTAATTGAAAATACAGAACTGACTAAGAAGGCAAAGGTTTACATTATTGCCTCCTACAGTGGGAATAAAAAACAACAGACACCTAAGCTGATCATACCTAAAGCTTCAGCACCTGACATTACCTAAGATTTTGAGATCATTGGTATTCAGTAGTTTTGCTTCTCTTTCCCTTTAGCTGCTTTTACCTCACTAAGGACCACCAGCTGGTGACAGTCTTTGTCACCCCTAGCTGCCAGTCCATATTCCTCCTCCACCATCCTCTTGCAGCCAGTCGCTCTCCATGACGTCTGAGCTGGCCAAGTGAGAGGGAAGAGAACGATGTCCAGCCGGCATGAGCAGAAGAGCTCACTTCTCAAAGCCCAAACAGTGTTTTTGCTGTATGAATTCTCAGCAAGGCACACATCCAGCAGTCAGTTCTGCACATCAGCTCACATCTATTTGGAGCAGCAGGATTTGCAATGCAGGGGGTACAAAGGGCACTCAAGAGATTGAAGGGAATACAGTGTTCTGTATGGCACACAGCAGCACTTCGATGTCCTTGGATAAAAGCATAAAATACTTTCTGACACATAGTATATAGGTCAAGTCATCTCAAAAAGATGACTTGTTATATTTTGATCTTGTGAAAACAACTTTTAAAATTCACAGATTTTTATGTATACACACTCTGTCACTGAGATTTCCTTACTCATTAATATTTTTCAGACTGAGACAGTGTCTTATCTATCTTACTTTTTCTCCCTGAATGAAACCCTGAATAGCCTACTATGAATATGCTCCTAATAGCTAGAAAAAAAATCCATACTCAGTGACCTTCTGATTGACTTTCTGGAGAAGCTAGCAGGGAAAGAAGAGGTGCAATAGGGACAGGAATGCCTTCCCTGCTCCAGGAGTTAGGAAGCAAGGTTTAATTAGAAAATGCTGAAAGCCTCATGGGCAGCATCTCTGCTGAGGCTGGTGTCAGCACACAGTAAATCCCTGAGGCTGGAGCAGAGTAAGGGAGAAGCGAGTTGGACTGGCTGTTTTCGTCTCCCTGCAACCTAATTGCGTGAAAATGTTTTGGGAACACACAGCTGCTATTACGCGTGGCACTGGCCCATATTTGAAAGCAGACAGAAGTTCCTGTTTAACCAATCCCAGGATTTCTGTGCGGCTGCAGGCTTTTTCTAGCCCAGGCAGACAAACTCTTGGCAGTTTATCCATCCACAGCACCCATCTATTTCAATAAGGAAAATGTGCACCCAGAGACAGGTGGGCCCCTAAGTCTGCATGGCAAAATGAATGTTTCTGCTTTATCTCTTAAGACAGAGAACTGCCAAGTGACACCTTTGCTGTCATCAGTCCTTTAATGAGGAGCAGCGATTGCTGGAAGTGCTTTGGAAGCCCAGTTAACATCTGGAGTTTTCTGTTCCAGAGCCTGCACCATTGCTCATCAGCAAAGCTTTGCTCTTTGATACCTGATCTGCTGCCTTTTCTTCATGTCCATGCTGACTCCGCCACAGAAGCATTCTCCCTCCATCAGCACTGTAATGCCCAAAGTGTTGAGTGCCCACCAGACCCATGGAGATGCTGCAGACCATCAACCCTTGTGCCCTTGTTGAGAGTGAGACCAGGAGTTCCAGGCTGTTCCTGACTTTTGGTATCTCTTGCTCAGCAGTTTGTCTCTTCTGGAAGAGGTTGCTTAGCTCACATCGCTCTTTTGGGGATCTGTTTGTACCTTATATGCTTTGAATTTTTCCTGTCAAAGCACCTCAACAGCAGTGCCCTTTTCCCACAACCCGTTTGGAAAACATTGGGATTAAGGTAGTGAAAATGTGGCCCTGCTTTTCTCCAGCCTGCTAAGCCCACTGTTACTTGGGAGAGACAGAGCAGTTGCTAGCTGCATGGAAATTTAATTGTGAGGCTTTTTAATGGATTTAAATGGGTTTAGCTATTCCAAAGCAGCTTTCACACACGTCTCTCACCTGCAGTGTGTTTAGACCTCCATGAAGAATTTGACTTCTCACAAACCAGCTTTGTTGGTTTGTTTATGCAAGGATCTAGGCATTTTGGGTGTTAAAGAAGCTTTAAAGCATTATTGGCTGCAAAGCAAAAGGACCTGGTTGTTGGCCCAGGACAGAGGTAAGAGCTGATCTGTCTGATGAGAATGGTTTATTCAAAATTAAATCATGCTTCAGGCTTAACACAAAAAGTGCTCTCACCGATCACCCTATAAATCCAAAGGAAAGTTTGTGCTCCAGGATAAAGACTGTGTACAGAAATTAAGTACCTTTTATATGGAGGCAGAGAACAATTAGATCCCAGCCTGCCCCAAGGCATTAAACCAGTTCAGCCCTCTTCCACGAGGATAAGAGCTGCAGAGAAAATGCCCTTCTGGAATTGTAGCCACTGCCTAAGATGTGCACATGCTGCTCAGCCTCTATAAATTGCAGTTTCACACTGGCTGCTCCATTTTCTTCCCAGGATAGCATCTCACTGGATTTTCCTGAGAGAATCATGTTATCTGTGTAGAAATCCAGTAGTTTTTTTCTTACTGAGCTTATGTCTCTCAGCCACATGGAGTTTGAGAGCTGTGCTGACCTTTGATACATTTATTATTCCTCACCACTGAGGTAGCCCTATAAATTTACATAAAGTTTTATAAATGTAAATATATTGTTCCTGTTCCAAGGAACGACCATGTCAGTTTAAAAAGTGCTGTGCCAGGAGAACAGTTGGATCAAGGTTAATGAGCTATTCAAGTATGATCAGAGAGAAGCCACATGTATAAGGACATAGGTGACTTCATTGATCACAGTCTGGCAGAGCTCAAAGTAATGCCAGTCTCACCTGGTATCACCACAAATAAAAGCTAATTCAACACTTGAAATAGCAATGTTGAAAAGCTCAAGCAGCAGAGCATTCAACACCAGGCACTCTGCACCTCCATTATTGTCCCTTTAATCAAACCTGGCTTTGCATGAAGAAGGCTGCGTGAGAAGTGTGTGGACAGAAACAGTGGTGCCAAGAGCAGCACCTTTCACAGCATTTGCAGATAAGCAAATTGGTTGAAATCTGTGTGCTGCTTCAGTTCATTAGGACTCCTGAACACCAACCCAGGGGTGCTACCAGCTTTCAAACCAGAATAAGTTTCTCCACCACCCACTTGGAGGCTGAGAGAGGGATGGCTGGGGAAGAGCAAGGAGCTCAAACAGAAAACCTTTCCAATGTCTCCCAGTTGTATGTGGGAGATGTTGAAACCATATGGCTTAGCCTGAGAAAGCCCATAGGGGTTGAAGAACTGAAACAGTTTTGAACTTTTTTGTCTTTGGAATAATCTTGATGTAAAAAGCTGCTTGGGACCAATGGTGCCCACTTGTTCTTCCTTGTGCCTTTTTCTGAAGCAGAAAAATGAGTGTCCTGATCTGAGACCTTCTCATCTTCTATCCAGAATTCTAGCATTTGCAGGTTTTTACCTCAGAAATACGCAGTTTTTCTGTGAATGTTGAACAAATTGTGGTGTGCAATTACCTACAAATTACCATCAGATGGATGTTGATTACAGTAAATAAGAACTGAAGAGATTGTACAGAAGCAACTTGAAAGAAACAAAAATGAAGCTCATTTATGTTATCTCAGCCTGCCTTTAGTAGCTTTGTTGTATATACACTGCATTTTCTACCCTGATTGAAATTCAAATTACCTTCTGTATGGGAAAGTCTAGTGAGAACTAAGGATACCCTTCATCTGCAGATTTGAGAATCTTGTATTTAAAATCTGTTATTTAGCCAAAAGGCAGGTTGAAGTACTTCACTGAAGAGAAAGCTTCACCCCAGGGTTTGGGCAAGGTGAGACCTTTGTTTGCACCCCATCTTTTTCCTCACAAAAATCTATGTTAGCACTGCTGGATTGGACTAGACAGACACCATAGCAAGGAAGGGTGAGGGAAAGGCACAAGAAATGAGCCTCTTGTTCAGCATGTTTAACTCAGCAGGCTTCCTATCTGCATTTAGCCCCTTTACAGCATTACTCCTCCAACATCACAGAACCTGCCTATGAACTGAGAGCCATTACACAATTTTTTTCTCAGTTGCTTGCTGTGAAATTGCAGTGACATGGTATGAGGGAAGGAAAGGGCTAGTGTCACCGATGAAAGCACTGAGATGCATCTTCAAAATAGGATGAAATTTTTTGCTTCCAAGAAAAGGAGGTAAGAGATGAAAAAGGCAATGGCTCCCACCACCTGTTTCCACTTCAGCACTGAGGGACGTCTGGAGTAAGTGGGTGCTCTTTAATATTTACAGTACCATACATGAGAGAAGAAAAAGTATACTAGTGCTTTACTCTGTGTCACAGTCCCAGTTACCACCAGGGGAAATATGAAGCTCTCTCTGCTCACACAATGCAAGCTGAAGTTGGTCCTTCAGAAAGTACTCCCTGTTATCTGACATCAGGATGGTCTAAGAGGGCAGGAACCAAGTTTTTGGATCCATCTTGAATGTTCATTTGTGTGCAGATCACGTAACTTTTACAGTGAAGGGTTAGGACTTGAAATGCCAAGTTCTGAACTTGCATCACAACAACCCCATGCAACTCTACAGGTGTGGGGAAGACTGGCTGGAAAACTGCCTGGCAGAAAAGGACATGGGGATGTTGATTGCTGGCTGGCTGAGTATGAGCTGCTCAGGTGGCCAAGAAGGCCAATAGCATCCTGGCTTGTATCAGAAATAGTGTGGCCAGCAGTACTAGGGAAGTGATTGTCTCCCTGTGCTTGGCACTGGTGAGGCCACACCTCGAATACTGTGTTCATCTTTGGGCCCCTCACTACAAGAAGGACAGAGGTGTCGGAGTACGTCCAAAGAGGGGCAGTGAAGCTGGTGAAGGGCCTAGAGCACAAGATTTATGAGGGGCAGTAGAGGGAATTGGGGTTGTTTAGCCCGGAGAAAAGGAGGCTGAGGGGAGTCCTTATCACTCTACAACTACCTGAAAGGTGGTTGTAGCAGGGTGGAAGTCAGTCTTCTCTCCCAAGTAACAAGTGATAGAACAAGAGAAAACAGCCTCAAGTTGCACCAGGAGAGGCTCAGACTGGATATTAAGAAAAATTTCTTCACTGAAAGGGTTGTCAAGTACTGAAATAGGTTGCTCAGGGAAGTGGTGGAGTTACCATCCTTGGAGGTATTTAAAAGTCATGTAGATGTGGTGCTGAGGGATATGGTTTCATGGTGGACTTGGCAGTGAAACAGCACAATTAGAGAGTAATGATGAGAGACTGGATCTGTTTAATGCCATACTTTTCCACTTGCAGAGAAAAAGTTGTATTTTTTTCCACTTTCACCCTTTGATTTTAAATGATTGATGCTATAAATTAGCAATAATTAGACTGTAGGTTTGCATTCCTCAACAGCTCCTAATTAGCAATGTAGCACACTGAACAAGCAGCTTGGTCCCCAAGCACTGTGCAAGATCACTCTTCTGGGGCACACTATCCTCACCATGAGAGTTGTGGCAGCCATGCCTTTCCCTTCAGGAAGAGGGCACACCACAGAGGCTGCCTCTTCAGAGCCTGAATGGGGCTTTCCTTTTGTCAGGGTTTACAGTTGTGTCTCTTGATCCTGGCCAGGAGATGGAGCTTTTTGGCTACAACAGCTTCCTTGGGTCCTGCTCTCTCCCTCCTTTACAGCTGTCCACAGCCAGCTTGGTGGTGAGGGGAAATACTAAAAATGTGATGAAAATGTGCTGAAGCGTAAGACTGTAGCAGACATCCTTGAGCAAAAAGGACTCTGAAAGCTGTCCTTGATGTGTTAAGATTGTGTTAAGTCTCTTTACTGGTAGTTCCAATTTAAAGTTAGTTTTTAAACAGCTTTTGGACCTGATTGCAAGGTGGCCTGAGCCATGTTGTTTTCCCTTTGGGCCATGATGAAGGCAGAAGCAATCTGGTGAACATGAACTTCAGTCCTGACTCAGACTCCAGGGCATGGTCACAGTGGAAATGAAGCTATTAACAAAGATGGAGATGTGTGAGATGCCCATATATAAATATTCTTTCCCCTCTTCTGATGATGAGTAGAAGATCTTGATGTATATGAATTAGGGATTTCTTCTTTTTGTGACCACCTTCCTAGATCATAGGTGCCCTTGGAACCTGCAGCTTCTGAAGAAAAGACTTTTGGGAACTCTCAGTGGGATCACTCCTCCCTCTTGAGCTTAGAGACAAAGAGAGTGGAAGTCAAATCACCCCACAGGGAGGGACCTACAAAATACCCTCTTGAATTTTGTATTTGCTAGTTTGATATTTATTATTTTGCTATTTTCACACACAGATTTTTATCCCGTGATTATGATCTTTGTCCAACCATTACAAAGATACTCTATCTTAGTTGCAGTTGTGATTTCTTTCTTGCTACATCTCCTGTTGCTGTCCTACACCAACACTCCTCTATGTTCTCACTGTCAGACAGGGATAGAAAGCCCCAGACCTCCGCTGGCTATGGCAGCTACTCTTTTATAAAAGATCTCTTTCCACAGGTTTTGTTTCAGGTGTCAGCCATGTAATGCTGATAATGACTGATAATGGCATGCTAATAACGATAAGGTCAAAGCACAGATCTTCAGCTTAACTAGAAGTCTTCGGAAAAGAGTATCTGGAAATGCTCTCCATATCTTGAAAAGCTCAATAGGTGATCAACAAGCTGTTTACTCATCCACAGTTATTTAGATTAGGATTTCAGAGTATATAATGCTTTTATGTTAGCATTGCTGACCTCAGCATTGATCTTAAGCTTTTTAAGTCAAAAGGCATCTCTTTTTTTTTCTGTAAAATATAAGCTCTTCATGGTTAAATCCCAAAAGCCCAATGAACACCATGGTCATTATATGACTGCATCTTTGCAACATAACAGCATACTGCTAGAGTGTCCAGGAAAGAGCAAATCCCAGCCTGGGAGGGGGCCATGGTAGCAGGCTTCAGTATGATCAAAGGAACTGATCTCACTGGGATGGGGGAAATCAAGCTCAGGGTGCTGGGCAATGCCCCTAAACTCCTCAGGAGTCTGTAGCCTCCCAAGAACAAGCTCAGCTGAATTTTTTCACTTGGGTAAACACTTTGCCATCCAAGTGTGGGGCCTTGGCCCCATAGCACCCCTTCCTTTACATCACACCCAGCCATGTACACTCTGCCAAGGACAAGAAGAGATATTCCTGTGCTGCAGAGCTGAGGGAATCCCACCATACTCAATTGCCACAGTCTCCTCAAAGCTACTACCAGGTTAGCTTTCTTTACAATAGGAGCCATTGAATTGCTATCAGCAGGAATCCTGTCAGAGCAAACACTTTTAATTAATATGTTTATTGCACTGTAATGATGGCAGTAAGGCAGAAATAATGTCACCAATCCTTGCCTAATTCAATCATCTGGAGTGCTTTAGAAAACTGGCCCAACTGATCTAATCATGCTGTGAGAGTAGGCTAATGAACCATCAGAGGCCAACTGGAAAAACAACAACTGCACCTCTTTTTCCCACACTCCCACTGTCTAACAGAGATGCTGGATGTGGCTCTTTGCTCCTACTCCTGGCACCCCCTCTGCTTGCCCAGAGAGCAGATGTCTCTGCTCTGCCTGCTGGATATATAGGACTCTGGTCCATCTCGTCTCCAGGCTTTGAACTTTACACATCTGAAAGATGTGTAAAAGCTACATATCTGGGAGAACAGACAGCATGGGGGAGGAGGTTTCTAATAATAGGACTGCTTCTAGGAAGTTCTGAGCATTTTCCATGCCTGTGGTGTCACCTGCTCACAGAAAGAGCTGGGAGCACTCCTGGCAAGATGCGTTTTCTTTACACGTTCAGGCTAGAAACCGTGTTAGTGAAAGATTACAGAAGTCTGTGTATTTAGATTACAGGATACCTATAACAACTGAAAAAATCTTCCCTTCCTGAATATACAGTCTTTATATTACTTGCATGTGCTATTCAACTATACAGCCATGTAAACATTGGGTAAGCCTTGCATAGCTTTTCTAATGTGTTAAAACAGACCCAGGGGGCTCAGGAAAGGGGAGGGGTGGAGGAGGGGGAGGAAGGGAGAGAAGGCAGAATAAATCCAAAGGAAGCCAGTGTTCCTGAAACTTATGTGTTTTCAGTATTTTCCTTCTGATGCCCAAAGCAATGGTTTGGTCTAAGAGAGATATGTGTCTTCAAAGATCTGTGTCTCCTTTTATGTTGTTAAATATGACCTTAAAATGTATCAATGAAATATTTAAAAGCCCAATTGACTTTTACTGCCAATAGGATCTCTTCATTTTATCAGTCCTCACATTGGGTCCAGATTCCTATTATTATCAAAGAAATAGGCTGAGTTAATGAATGATGTAATAACACATTCTGGTTTAGATCTTTGCCTTTAAAGCCAAAAAACCTGCAGCTTCAGTCCAGATAAGTGGCTGAAGCAAAACTGAGCAGCATACTGAAGGTTTGTGTTAATGAACAAATACGTATGCCCATTTATGTTCACGCTCTACACTGTCAGGCTACAAGCTACCTCAAGGCTAGAGTCTGCAGAGCTATGACTAAATAAATGAGCCACCAGATCAAATTTGTTTACATGATGTCCAGACTGGACCTGCTTCATGTTCAGCAAAGCTGGACTGTTCAGAGTGGGCTGTATCTTTAAGCATATCCCTCTTTGTGTGCTCTTGTGCATTAGTTATAGAATAATCTTACTTTTTTGAAGTATTTTTTGTTTTAAAAGAAAATTGATCATAAATAGATTCATTTGTTAAATGTAAGATGTCTTACAAACACTATACAATTATTTATTAAAGTCATGGTTTTAGAAACTAGCTCTGCTTGTTGGGTTTTTTATAACACAACTTGATTTCTTCCATCCTTTCTTCGTATTCTTTCCTTTCTTTCAAACTTTTTTTCCTTCCCTCTTTCCAGCTTATTATCTTTCCTTTCTTTCTCACTCTGTTTTTTAATTCTCTCTTCTTTTTCCTTCCAGATTTTATTTAGACAAGATGGCTCTCTTTTTTTTTTTTTCCAGTCCTCTGTCATGCACTGTAGTTGGATGGCTGAGACTGTCCAGGGTGACTGCTTCCTGGGCAAGCAGCCCCTTTGCCAAGCCAGAGAAGCTGTAGGTGCCTCCTACGGGGCAGCACCCTCAGCTTTGCCATTGACAAACCCAGTAGGGACAGTGATATGCCCTGAATTGCATCCCTTGATGGGAGAGTAACTCATATATTCAGGTTTGGTTTCATAAGGCCTCCTTTTTTTCCTTACGGGATTTTTCATGTCTCTTTCTTGAACCATCTGAATGCCACCAACCCAAGACGGGCTTGACTGTGCTGTGCTGCACCTCTGGTTTGGTGACCTTGCCTTCCTTGGTGTGCAACAAGATCACACTTTCTTCTAATGAGATTTCCTTCTTCCTTTCTTTTCATACATCCTGTAGCAACCAACACATTGACAGCCACGGATATCATCTCACACAGTGCTTCTGGCTATGAGATCTCCCAAACTGTTTTTTCTGCAGCTGAAAACCACCAGACAGTTCTCACTAACCAATATTTCTCATGCCATTGGTAGCTGGCCTTTCCCCACGGATCACCCCTCTGACATTTGATGCATTCACTGCCAGTGTGCCATACCTAATTGTGGCAAACCAGCCATACGACTGAGATCCACAAGTGCTGGTATTTGGCTCAGCGGTTACATCAGGACTGCTTGGCTGGCAAGGGATGCTGTCCACAGGTCAGCAACAAAAACCTCATCTCCCAAAGGAACGAGGCTGCAAATGAGTTTTTGTCTTTTTTGAGCACATTGTGCTAATGGCCCTGAGGCTCTCTTAGCTGCAGTAACATCACTTGATCTCCCATGCGGTGTCTCTGTTGCTCCAAGTGACACAAATCCTACTGACAGTATTCAATAAAATTAGTGATTTTAAGCTCTCCAACTGCTTTTGAAATTTCCACCTATTACCAAAAAATAGAGGAATTTATTAACAAAGTGGTTGCATATGTCTGTGAATCCCATTGACAATTAATCAAATGCTTCACTTTTATTAATAATTTTTAAATCCTGCACATTCAATACAGATTTCTTTCTGTATTTGGAAATAGGTTAACTTATCTGTAGCCCATTAGGATACCACTTGTAACTCCTAAGGAGGCCAAGCAAATTCAGGGAACAAATTCAATTCAACAGCTGTAATCAATCTATTTCCAGCTCTTAGAAGATTTAGCTGAGAAGACTTTTCCCAATTAATGGCACAGAGGTTCCAAATGATGTGGAAGAGTGATAATCTAGTGTCCATAGTTTTTAAAAGACTACCACTGTGAACAATGCAATATACTGATAAAACAGCCTGCCACAAACCCTAGGAAAAATAATGAGAATCACTGCTGATAGAATTTGTTCAGTCCACTGCCGTTATCAGGTGATGAACAGTGGCCTGACTGCAGCCTGTAGTTATCTTTTTAAGTGGAAAATAAAAGGTACAAAGAGTTTCTTTAGTTTATTAGAAAAAAAAAAATTTAAAAAATGTCCTGAAAGGTAAATGCAGTGGAATTCAATTAGCTGTTAGAATCACATTGTTATTAGTAAGGGCACTTAGTGGGATAAGTTGCTTACAGAAATGAAGGATTTGCCATCTCTTGATGTTTACCAGAGAAAGCTGGATGCATTTGTAGGGAACAAGACTGTGACCCACTGCACATTGTTGACCACGTAAAAGGAGCAGGGCTGCATGGAGCATGGAGGCAGAACCGATGCCGGCAGCCCTGTTGCACCACACGGTCGAGCACAGGCAAGCTGCCCCTCTGCTCTTCAGAGAGTGTCATAAAATCTGATCTGCTGCCTTTCAGCTTAGGTGCTCTAGTCCAGGCAGTGGCTGAAATGTAAATGCTTTGAGGTATCCACAGGTGATATTTTGTTGACCTGCAGCTTACTTCAGATAAGCAATTTCCCCTTTCTCAGGAGCCACGCATGCAAAGGCAGAACATGGACCTCCTGTACCTCTGGCAGTAATAAATGTCCATGCAGAATCACACCAGGTTTGTCTGGGGATCCTTCCTGTGTGTCAGTGTGCCAGGACTCGATGCACTGGCTGTTCTGGGCTTGGTTCTCATCTTTTGGGTGTGGTCCATTTTCTGTGGTTGTCCAGAAATTCTATTTAATGTATTCCCTGCAGCAGTAAACTTAAAACATGGACATTGCCTATGTTCCCCTGCTCTCTACTCCAACACGTTGTATTTGCTCGATTGACCTTTTTCAGCAGGTTTTAAATTTGCTAGAAGGTATTGGGAATGGTTTCAGTAAATGCCCTTTCTAGACTTCCATTACCTGTGTGCAAGCTGGTCCCTTTCAGTTCAGTGCTCTGAAAAAGCCAGTGCCTGTGCACAGTGACTGCAGCATCATGTTTTTACTGTTTTTTCAGCCTGTTAGACAACAGACAGTGTCCAAGCTGCCCTTCAACACTGTCTCCCAAAAGGTGACGGTTTGGGCTCTTTGGTTTAGTTCTGGTTTTGTTGCCCCACTTCCAACAGACAGTCACGTGGACTGAGCAGAAGTCGGAAAACATAGTCCACACCATCTGTAGCCCCTGAGGTTCTAATGACACCTTACCTCAGAGCCCAGGTGTTAATCTCGTGCCAAATGAGATCTGGCGATTTCTTCTGCTCAGTTAGCTGCTTCACAAACCAACTGTGCGACTCTAAATGCTTGCTGTGCTTAGTGCCAGGTATCTGGCAAGCCAGGAGCCATGCTGCCTTGGCTAGCCTTGTCTGCAGGGCCTTTGAGCCCTCATTTTTGTGAAGTGATGATGACAGAAACTAGAGAAGCCTGAAGCAGCATCCCACAGTTCAGCTCTGGGATGGAGAGCTCGAGGAAAGGGGTTGTGTTGCAAAACCCTGAGCTCTCACAGAGCTAAAGAGCATGCCATTTTTCCTCTGGATACCTTTAAAACTCCCTCATTCATGCAAGCTGCCTTAGAGAGAATTTAAGGATTGGAAATGCTGAGCACTTGTGTGACTGTAACCCATCCTGCTTGCAGCCACCCCCTGAAAACATGCATGTAAGCATGTAACCAGGACTATCCTCCCAGGGCCCCAGAGACCACCAAGCTCTTGGTTTCTTGGGGTCTGCTAGCATGTCATTTTGAATGTACGGGATGGCACTAAGAGGTTCTGCATTGAGATTCAGGGATGGAGGAGGTGGGTCTGCAACATGGGGCAGGGCTAGAGGGCCCTCAGCCATCCCAGTAATGGCCATGGCTCACACAGGACACTCAACTTCCCTGAGGGAAGATGAAGAACTTGTCTCAAGACAAGCTCAGTGACTTTGTTTCCATGGGAAAGAGATTTGCACTGAAGGAAGCCATTTCTGGCTAAGCCCAGAGCTGAAATGGGGTGTTCCAGCCAGGCAGGAGATCTCCTGCATCTGAGCGGCCTCCTGTCCCTCCAGCCCAGCAGCTACCACCTTCCCAGCATGGTGGATGAGAGACATCATGTGCCAGCAGGGAAAGGAGATGTCCATCATCTCCAGGTCCAGGGCAAAGAGATGCTCTGAACATGCTGGGCTGCTCCCTTGTGTCACTGAGGCAAAGCCAAGACAAAAGGGCCTGGTGCTGGGGGGTTTTCCCTGAGGCTCCCATTGTTTCAAACCTTACTCTTGTATTTCCTCTTTTCCCTGCTAAGTGCTCAGGCCTCATTACTGTCAGCAATGACCATTACAAAACTGAGATGGAGCAGGACTGTCTCCAGATATCTGCCAAATGACTTGCACCAGACAATGTTTTTGTCAAGAATGACAGCAGGAAGAGTTGTTCATTTCTGTGATGACAGACACTGTCAGGAGGGGTGTTTTGTGCCCCAGCACAACCTCACAGCTTGGCAAAGCACGGCTCTGCCTGCCTGCCTCGCTCTGAACCACAACAGGTGGGAGAGCACAGAGGAGAGAGAAGAAATCTGTGGGAACAAACCTCATGGACAAACATGAAGTGCTGGGAAGTATGGGCAAGAGCCAGAAATAAAATACAGATCAACAGTTTCCATATTGATGTTAAAATCTCAGTGGTATATCCATGTGATACTTGGGATTTCCATACTGGAACCTGGGACTTTGTCAGGTGGATTTCTCTGCTGGACTGGGGCAAAGACTCAGCTGACATTTTCCACTAGTATCAGGAAAGGCCTTTGCAATGGAGAACTTCACCACTAGAGTTTTTTAATGTCTAGCTTATTAACTTTCTCATTTAAAAAGCTTATAAAAACAATTTAAATTTCAGGATCCGATCTTTCATACCATCAGTCAACTCTGGTTGGAGTTGAGTCATTCTGGCAGAAGGATTCTGCACTGATGAAGTGGCATGTTACCTCTTCCAATGACTTTCAGTCCTGTTTCTGTGCAGGCCAGGGGACATGAGAAAACATAGACATGACAGTTTAGCAGTTTTTCCTTATTAGCAAGCTCAACTGTCCTCTGTTACTAAATCTTAGTACATCTTTCAAAGTGTATGTTGTGAGTCCCAGTCTTGCTTCTTGCCAAAGAAACATTTAAGGTCACTATGAGAATTATGAGTCTCAGTAACTCATTAAAATCAGTAAATTAATAAATCTGTAGAACAGCCTGAAGACCATGATGCTGTCAAACAATTGCAGCTCAATTATTTGCTGACAGTTATCATACAGCGACATACTACTGCTGCTTGCTATCTTGTGATGCATCTGTTGTATCAGACTGGGGCAACCACCAGTAACTACTGACCCCACAATGGTGTTCCTGTAAATGTGTGTCCATATCACAGTGGAAATGGGCTGTGTCCGGCAGTAGCAGCAGCTGCAGAATATGCTGGCAACATCCTGTAGGGACCAGCTCATCCTCATCTGCAGTACTCGGTGGTAAGCCACTAAATGGGGCATACTGTGTGTACCAAAACATCTGTATGTATCTACAGTTCTTTTAACGTGGTTTGGTAGAGTAAATAGCTCTCTTTCCCCACTGTTCTTATTCTTTCAACACCAGATCCAGCCTGCCTGGGTTTCTTGGCTAGAAGTAGAGTGGCTGCAGGCACTGCCTCCCCCCCTGGAGACACCTGAGAGAGGCTTCTGAGGACATATTATCCCCAGAGACCTTTGTGCCTTGTCCCTAACACCAGAGAGAGCGTGGAGAGGGAAGAGGACATGTGACAGACATGTCCAGATCTTCTGAGGGATCAGTTGCTCTAAGGGAGAAAGTTAGTTCCTCAGTAGCTACATGGACTTTGGGACCATGTTCGACTCCTGCCTTACAGCTGATCACTGCTCCAGTGACTCACCCAAAGACTCTTGAATATGAACAATTTAGAAATAAAGTTTCTAAAAGTCACAGTTTGAATTTCTTGGGAAAACTTAGGTGAAAGAGATTTTAAATTTTTCCCCTGTGCTAATGAGCACCTAGCCAACATGTTCTCTTAGTTGTCTATGTGGTTTCAAAAGCTCAAAAACCAACTAAAACAAAATAAAACCAATCTCAGAAAAACTATTGAAGAGAATGAGATTTTTAATTTGAAAACTGAAAACACAAAGTCCTATTCTCTGAAGACCGCAGAATTGGAGGGAAACACAAAACACAAGGCAGAGGTATCCCACCATGATCATGAGGAGCTGGGAGCAGCCCCAGTTGCCATGAGCACATGGTCTCCAAAGACACAGACTTTCTTCTCTGTGCTGGAGAAGCCCTTTCCCCAGGGGCCAGTAAATGTCCTAGAAATAGAGAGGAGGCAACAGCTGGAGAAATGGACATACTTGCATAGGAGTGCTGTGGCTTTAAGACATAACAGAAAGTTTAGGGCTGTATAAAAGACTGTATTTTAAGTTAATATGTCATAGTGATCTCATGTAACACCCTCTGGCTGGAACAAGGCAGGTCAGGGCTTTCCCATAGCTGGTCTCTCACCTGGCTACAAGTTGCGTGGCAATCACAGATGCTTCTCTGTGATCTTAGAGGCCCTGATGTCCTGACTATCAAAGCCTGCAGTGTATTAGGGTGCTGTACTTCCCAGCATACCCTACAGAGTTGCCTTAGAGGGCAGACTACAATATAGGTACAGGAATGCCTTCAGACAGGTGAAGAAAGCCTCCAATTTCTCAGCCCAGTATTTTGTTTAATAGATGCTAGGAGGGAGGCAGGGAGGAGAATTCACTTACTACAGGTTAGGAGGAAAAGAACTTGCAGGGCCAGGTGAAATTACTTAAAAGATTGCTTTAACTAAAATGTTAAATTAAAAAGTTGCTTTAAGTACCAGTAGGCAAGATTAGCATCAAATATCATCAAAATAACAAAGAAACAGTAAGAAGGTTTTATTAAATAGCAAATAGCAAAAGGAAATGTACCTTTCTCTGCACAGCAGGGAGGAAAAGGAAACAATCAATAGGGGACTAATGAAAGTATTGAACAATTAAATTGCCTGTGGCATTGCAAATGAGAGCTGTAGACAAGTGTATGTCTAAAACTCAATTAACAAGGTCAGAAGAGGACTCACGGAGCATGCAAAGAAGTGTCATCAGGCCGCACTTAAGAGATTAAGAATATTTTAACTGAACAAAAGCCCATGGCTAGAAAAACCTATGGAGAACCTATATTTGTTTCTTTGTGTTCTCAGCATTTCTCTGAGGGAAGAAAGATCATGCCTAGAAAAGAAAGGTGTGAACAGGTTTTCCTCAAAGGAAGGTTTCTACTTCAGATTTTCATTTCAAAATACTAACTGATGTCAAACAAACTTCATGGGATTTTTAAGATTTTTGCTAATCTTTGGTTTTGAATATTTTGTTCTGTTTCACAGATGCTGCTAGGACTGGAACTGTTGTATAGTTGTGTTAAACCATTCCCAAAGTATTTTTAGCCCAAACAGAAACAGGAAACCCCAGTAACCATAAGGAAAACTGCTCTAGTTCAGCCACTAGGTCTAGGTGCTTTTTTAGTTGCTTATCTAAACACCTGCTGTTATCTCTAAGCAGATTTTCCAGGATTACCTATCAATGGCAGTTGTGATATCTAGACACATGAGACTGTTCCATTAGTTTTAAAATTATTTTAAATATTAAGATGACATATCTTGTGAACCAAAGCTCAAATGTTTGTACTCTTGCAAATGAGGAGATGTACAGAGTGGACTATGTCTAAATATACAAGAAAAATCTTGTCTAGATAGATCTGTTTCTCTGTCATTGTGGAAAACATAATTCTAAATGTACATTTTCAGCTAGGTTCATCCTGACAAACTTAACTGAATAAACTCAGCTCAAAGAAACTATATTGACATATGTCAAAGGTCTTCTCCAGTGCTGAGTTTTGTATTTGAAAATGAAGACTTAAATTGTATTCTTGCATCTGTTACTCTTGCCACATGCCTCGAAAGGTCAATTGGTCCCTGAGTCTGTCAAGTTTGCTTTCTGTAGTGCTAAAATAGCAGGCAGTATTTCCACTATACTTAACAGGTTCAGGATCAAGCCACAGGGTGAACTCTGGTTCTGTTTCCAACACTAGCAGAGGGAAAAGTTCTGTAACGGGCTCCTTGTGAGGATGTAACAACTTGTACATTAAAGAAATGGAACCTCTGAAGAGAAAATCAATTTAGCATCTGATGCTCAATATTTAGTCTAACTTATGCACTATTAATATTGTAAGTTTTAGAGATCATTGCAACTAAGAATGAAGCTTAGACAGGAATAAAAATGCTTCCTGACTGAAAACTGGAACAGAAGTCCAGATGGTGCAAAATGACTTTAGCATGACAGAAAATTGAAAGCAGATTTCTTTTTGAATGCCAAGAATAATATTTTTTGTATGAAACATTATTAACTTCAGCATGCAGGGGTTTTCTTTTTGTTAAATTATCTCTCTCAAATCCTGATTTCCTACCCCACAAATTCCCTAAATCTAAATATGGTGAAGAGGAAATGAGTCTAGACCAAAGCTATTGTAAATGCACCTTCTCCTTCCTACAATGAACTGCCGTCTGAGTTTGTGCCCTAGTTTCACCTGCATGAGCCTTGGCAGAAGGATGAAAGAGGAAATCCATGAAATTTGACCTCCACCAGTATCTCCATTTTCTCCCAGAAACTGAGCATGGGTTCACTTCTCCTGGGGGCCTTTGTTAGCCAAATTTCTTCTGAAAGAGAAGAAATACTTTCTTTTTGTTTGTGATGCCAAATATGGTCCAATGTTCTTTTGGTTCTTGTTGAATTAAGTAGGTAGTTGCACATGAGCTCAACTATTGGACCTTCTCATACAGAAACATTAACTAATCCATGCTAGTTTTGTTACATTTCTATTGAAAAAGTGTCTAATACGGGTTTCATCGGGTGCTTCGACTCAAGGACCACTAAAACCTCTCTGTTGGAAGTGCACTGTACACTCAATTAAGGCCACTGACAACAGACAGCAGTTCTTACTACTTTCTGTAGCACTTTCATAATAATAGAATCATAGAATGCCAGGTTGGAAGGGATCTCAAGGATCATCTAGTCCAACCTTAAGTGGTCTAACAAATCAAAAAAGACCTGGAGTTTAACGCAACTGCTACAAATGAAAGGTGTGTTCATCTGCAGGCAGATGAGGGGCTAAGCCTGCAGTGTGGCATTGTTTTTCCTCTGAAATTTCCTACAGCAACACAGCAAAACAGACACAGTGAAGTCCAGCTACCAGGCCATGAGTAATTTCTGCTTAACTCAGTTCTATGATGGTCTGAAATGACCGAACTGTACCTTGTTGCTTAAAATTACCTCAGATCCCAAAGACTGGAAAACAGTAAATGTGGCATCAATATTTAATAAGTCCCCTGGGGAAATTTGGAGGATTACAGGAAGACAAATATGCCTTATATACTGAGCAGATTAATGGAAAAATATTTAAAAATAGATAAATATGTTATACAGGGAATGAATCAACAAAGCTTTTAGAGTAAAATCCGTTAGAGTTGTTTGAAAATATCAACAAATATACAATCAAGGATGAGCTAATCACCAAATCATTTTAACAATGTCTCTCCTCAAAGTTCATTAAAGAAACTAAGAAATTATGAGTACAAAATTAATAGAGTAATAGGAAATGAAATAGCTGCAAAACTCTGTAAATACTTGTAAGTGATCATAAGAAAGAGAAGAATTAGGAGACTTTTTTTGCTGTTGATGCTGAATTATTCACTGTAGTCAAAGCTAAGTCCATCAAGAGCTGTAAAATTATTTTGTGAGAATATCAGTAAATAATGCAATAGCTGAAGAAATTCAATATTGATAAATACAAAGTAATGCAAAACCTGCCCTAATTACACATTCATAATAATGGTCTCTATATTAGCTATTACTACTGAGGAAAAAGCTCTTGCAATCACTGCAAATATATCTCCAAAAATTTCAGCTTAGTTCAGGGCAGTGATCAAAAAATTAAACGTTAAGAATTATTAGGAAAGAAATAGGGAATATGAAAAAAATGACAATGTCTTCAATTCTAGTCACATCAGCTCACAGGGCCTGCCCTCTTTAGAGGTATAACAATGGCCAACAAGGATGAAAATACAGAATGGTTTCCATATGATAAGAGCACAGACTCTCAAATAAAGGAGGAATAGTGAGGAGGTTACTTGTGTCAGTAAGTAGCTCCAAATCGAACTAAGGGGAAAGGGATGAAGGAGGATAATTCTCTGTGCCAGTAGTGGGAAAGATACTTTTGAGGCTTGGAAATCCCCTGGGGCTATAAAAGAGAGATCTGCACATCTTATCACCTCCAATAGGCTGTCCTGAATTTACCAAGTCTATGTTTATATTTTCATTTGTAATCTGATCACAGCTTGGTAACAATGTTTTTCCTGTTTATATGGTCAAATGTATAGCATAGCAACTTTCCAAAGCCCATGGAGTAAGGGTAACAAAGCTCACAGCTTTTACAGACTAACTGAATTGAAAACTTAAAAAAAATCATGTTTTAAAAGACAGAAATAGTTTTACAGTTGGGGCTTTCCTGAAGTGGATATGGTTTCCCTATCAATCCATGCTGGGTTTCCCGTCCAAGTACTTATGCACTCTTACCCCTGGGCCATGTGAAGATTTCCCACTAACAAGACCCTTCTGCAATACGTTCCATAGGTTGATTATCTGATGTTTGACAAACCCCTTCTTCTGTTTCTTTTGTATCCTGCCAGCTTCTTCTGAAGCCCCTTGCTGCAACACAGTATATTGAAAGGATTCAGGCTGTTGAAGCACCAAATGAAAATGCGTACCCATTCTGTTGCTATGTATTTGAGAGGGACCATAATTTGACAGAACATAAATAGGAAAGGAGCATAACAGAAAAAGAATATGAATAATACTTTCTCTCCAGTTAGGAGGTTTGGTGCATTAAGAAGAAACAGACTCCTCTGCTAGCTGTGGCAATGCTATTTCACCCTCAAAACAAGTGGAAAAAACAAAAGTGTAATTTCAATTGTAACTATTATTCAGGCAACATTTCTCCTGATCTAATAGCACAGTAAGAACATTTTCTTTCAAAGTATGTATTTATTTTCTGCAGCCACAAATCTATCATACATAAGCTATTTTGCCTAATGTATTGCCTTTGACCCTTTGGTCTAGTTGAAATACACTTGCTTACCTGTGAGAAGGAGATCTTGCTAATGGCACTATGCCCACCAACTTGTTGCTGGGATCATCCTCCTTACCACAACAGCCAAATGTTTCTGATTTAGCATGGCAATAAAAGGACAGCTGTCAAACTCAGTATTTAAGTACTTTGGACAAGGCTTGCTACAGGATGCCAAGAACCATGGTGTAGCAGTATATGCTTTGACATTCCCTGTGCACGCTTACAGGTACAAGTTCATAGTCAATAGTAGCAGGGCATATGAGCAACCCAAGCCACTCAGCATTTTGCAGCCCTACTTCTGTGAGAGCTGTGACTATACCAAATAATACTTGATTAATAATTATTAAATAGAACTGAGTTTCTCTATAGCTCATTAATTCACTTGTGACTTCAAGTGTCTTTTATTATCATCGTCTTCTGTCTTTTCTCTGCTCTCTGAAAATCATTTTCCTTTTTGGTAATCAGGCTGGTAATCAAAGCCTCCAGTTCCAGACACAAGCTCCCACTCACAAAATCCCTGTAGGGTTGATTGCTGAAAACTGGGAGGATCTGCCAGGGAGAGAAGCACCCAGTGGCCCCTGCTCAGGCAGCCACTGTTGGTTGCTCTCACAAGCCAGCAGCAGGGATCTTTGCTCTAACTCAGTTCCTACATGCACATGAGTGAAGCAGATGGGGAAAAGTTTTGGTTTGAAACATGCTCATTCATGTAAACTACAGTTTGATATGTATAATACATGTTAAAGCAAGGGATAGATTTTCTACTCTCATTTGGCTCTGAAATGCTATAGGAAGAGAAAGACAAAAAATGTCGAGTTTCTCTAACGTTTTTGTTTGTTATAAATACTGGACTGATTAGTCTTGCATAATGTTTTTTGAGCCCATAAAAAGCAATAATGTGGCTTGTGGAATGAATTAGCAAATATGTTCACTTTGCCATTATTTAACTGTTTTTATTCCAGAGACTCAGAACAAGAGTTTTTAAAGTATTCACCGTTGGCCTAAGTCTACTTTATTTCTGTTAATGTAAATGTCCCATCCTGGCTATATTGTTTCTGTAGACTGTTAGGTGAATTTACCTCAGTTAGGTAGCAGTGGCATTTTCAGTTTTTAAACACAATCTAAAGAGGTCTGATTAAAAATAGGGCTCCTTTGAACATAATGTCAGCAGCTCAGTCTATAAATAACTGCAGAGTAAATGTTTACTGGTTCAGATTTGGGATTCTACTACGTCTGTCCTCTCAATACAGAAATCTGGGTGATGAAAGTCCCCCACCCTGTCCCCCGTCCCCCTGCCCCCCCCAAAGATTATTTTGATTTGAAATCAGTTTCTCTAACTCTGGTGTCTTCTAGCCCAGGTTTTTGCTTTTCTTTCCAGTAAAACATCTTATGGTGCTCACTTGTATGGACAAAACTCTTCTCTAATGGGCCGTCTCTAATGGGCTTGTGTTTATTTTTAAACCGGTCTTATACAAACCTACAAATCTAGACAACATGGATAATGAAGGATGAAAACTGCCAAACATGAGCATTTCCACGTGGCATAGCCCCCACCAGAGGAGCACTACAAGATGACTCCCAGGCACACCAGAGATAGGAAAAGACTATGTGCAATATGGAGATTTTATCCCTATGTTCAGCATCCATCTCCCTAGGTTTCCATTTGATCTTGGCCACATGCCTCCTGTGCCTCTGTGACTAACCCTCTGGAGCCAGCCACGGTTAAATCAATCTTCTCTGGAGTAAGAAAAGGAAACAGGATTAAAAAATGCCAGACATTTTGGTGGAGCCAAGTACTATGGGATTTTTTTCAAGAATAATGACTAACAAATGTTAGCTAACACTTTCCTGAAACCTCCTTTTTCTAATTCTTGCAAAGACCAGTTTGAATCTGGAATATTAATAGTAACATTAATCCACTCATGCATAAGCTAACGTAGTACTTGGACGGAAATGTCTGCTGGTATGGGAAACAACTCACATGACACCTGTGGCTATAGCTTCTGGTTTGGTTTCTGGTTGTGTTGTGGCTATGGGGGTGATGCGGTGCAGGAAGGGTCAGCTGAGGATGTGTGGAGTGTCCTGTGACCCACACGTCAGCAATGCAGGCCCAGGGTCCTGGCCAAGCATACTCTGAAGCATGTATGAGCACGTGAGCCTTGCTCAGTGCAAGGACGTGCCCCTGATCCTCCAGGGAGGAACAATGTGGATGTCCAGCCAGGACTTGGCTCTCCTGCCTGGTACAGGCCACCTATCATCATATCTTAGCTCCTCTGCCCTTTCTGTGACTTCACCTTTGGTTCATGGCAAAGCTAGGCCAGTCTCTGTATCATAGAATTATGGAATGGTTTGGGTTGGAAGGAACCTTAAAGATCATCTAGTTCCAACACCCCTGCCATGGCAGGGACACCTCCCACTAGATCAGGTTGCTCAAGGACCCATCCAGCCTGGCCTGTAATGAGGGGTTTAGCTGCTCACCTACCATGGAGCCAAGGTCCTGCTCTGACACAACCCCCCTGCACAACTCTGATTCAGGGTGCTGAGGAAGATGTCAGACACTTTGATCCCATGGCCTCCAGCCTCTGTTACTCCATCAGACTCTATAGTGTAAATTATTAATGTATATTAATTATTAATTTGCATTGATGGTCCAGAAACTAGTAAAATCCCCAGAAGCTTAATGAGTAATTACGAAAGAGCATCTCCTCAGTTACCACAGTTGCAAGTGGTCTTCTAATAGTCTGAAGTTACAGGATAACAACAAGACATAATGATACAAATTGATCCTTGGCTTCTCCATATTGATCTTTTGTGTGACTCACTAAATCCAGTGATGTCCAGCAACTTGTGTTCAGTCTGGGTTATTCTGGGAGTAATAAACCCTCATATACTGAAAATGCAGAAAGTGTCTAGTATATAATTAAGTTAATTTCCAGTTTCTCAAAAAGTGCATAACTTCCTTTTTTTATAATCATCTTTTAAGGCACAAATTAAGTGGATGTCCTCTGTATTTCAGTGCCTTTCCTGTATTTATAGAAAAATTGTTACTGTATCTACATGGAAACTTATAGAATACATATGAAATAAAAATGCCATGTAATTTACAATAAATGTTATCTTGATGAGCAACGGATCTATTTCTATATGTCTGCTACATCTACCACTAAAAGTAGTTTCAGTTATGGTTATTTTCAGTTTATGGTTTAGGTGTAATGGAGCTATACATATTAGAGACCTACCCAGCACTTGAAGTTTTTGCCGGGAAGAGTGAAGTTAAGGGTATCTGGATTTACTAAAAAATTAATCTGCTTTTTCCTTTTTTCACCTTCACTTTTGAAATGTCTTCACTTTGCCCTATTATTCATTTAGGATGTTGGTTTACCCATTTTCCACATATTCCCTTTGTTAGCAAACATTCTACAAACATCCCATTTTAGAGCATAATGGTAAAGTGGCTTTTAATTTACCTGGTTATTATATTTCCTTGACGATTCTGCCTGGTTTTGCAGTGGCACTTTTTTGGTAATTAACCAAAATAAGCTTGCTGATGTTACCTATACAAAGAACAGGCATTTCATTTCCTCTTACCCGTGATTTGTATCCCAATTTCCTGTACTTTACAACATGAGGTAACACAGCCAGCAGCTCGATGCTTCAGCCCCTGCACTCAGCCATTTGCAAGCATTCTGTCATCCTGCGGCGATTGAGAGACGGGA
>VYZX01033418.1:7748-99668 GCA_013401335.1 Brachypteracias leptosomus | reverse complement strand
AGGCTAAAGGGAGCTGTTGAGTGGCCATGCCCTTCCCAACTCATGATGATCCCCTGATATATTTTAGTCTGTGCTATCTGTGTCAGCCACTTGCATCTTATTGTCCCGATATCCCCAGGGATAATCGTGTAAGGAAGGCATGTAGGAGTAACACTTCAGTGATGGATGGTGTGAACTTTTCAGGTTCTACCACATGAAGGGCCTGGCACTTTGAGTTCAAACAACCTGAAGAGCTCAGGGATGTGCCTCAAGTAAGCTGGAGAGTTCAGTGATGTGCCCCTATCTGAAGCCCTTTTTTTGTAAATTAAAGTCTGCTTTGGTGACCTCAAAGTATGATTATTGTTCCTGGTTTTCAAGAAACCTGTCATCATCTTTTTTGATTTAATGAAGCTTTCCTCTCATACTAGACTGCAGTCATAAGTTAGAAATTTGCTGGTGCTGTCACCAAGCTGAGCTACTGCCCAACACTTGCAGCCCTCTCAGAGAGGTTAAGGTTCATAAGTATGTATCATGTTGTTGGGGCACCTCTGTTCTTCCAGGATTGGAAAGAGGTAGACATTGACTGATCAGACAGAATAGAGATGAAAGTAAAAAGGGATAGTAAGTTACAGTAGCAAAAATGAAGTTTAGAACAGGGCGATTGCAGTAGAAGAAAGTGCAAGTAAAGTAAAAAAAAAAGATTTCAGACCAGAAATGTGTGTGACTGAAGGAACAGCAGAGCTGAGTAACAAGTTGATGACTCTCAGCCACTGGCAGTCACTTCATATGGTGGAGGAACCTCCTCATGTTTGCTGTGATTTAAGAACTTTTAGTGGTGCTGAAGTTGCCAGTGGTGGTGTCAGCTCTGTGTCAGTTTGGACCTAATGATCCCCATCAAAGTTGTAGAGCACTTTGGTGCAATACCTCTAGTTTAATTTTGTAAAATCTAATTTGTTCACAAAATGGCTCAGAACAGAGCAAGCACATCAGAAATGGGTGAAATGAATCGGAGGATTTGGTTTGAGACTGCAGAGTTTGTCCAAATGGGATTACTAATATATTCACAGCCCCTCCTAAAAAAGGAAAAAAAAAAGGGGGAAAAAAATCTTATTTTGCTTGTATTCTACCAACAACGTAGAGAAATTAACGTTTGTTATAAATTAAAACAAAACAAAAACCAAACACAAAGCACCTTTGTTTAATTAAGTTTTCCAGATGCTATTTTTCTTAAATACATGTTCAAGTGTTTGACTTCCAACACCCTTGCTTTGCTTTTATTTCCATTCCTCTTGCATTCATGATATTGTTTCCAGCCATCTAAGCTGTTTAATGGGTTTACACAGCTTTAAACTGCATTTGAATCACAGGCTGGGAGCATGATATGCATGACTAAAAATCTACATTTACATAATTTTGTCTTTTTTTTTTCTTTGCAGTTTACTGTACAAACATGAAATATTTCTTCGTAGGCTTAAAAGGTTACTTCATTTCTAGCTGACACCTTTGTTCTGACATTTGTATTTCTCCATTTGTCTAAGAAAACAGAGTGTCAGCTGTGTAGCAGCTCGTCATCAAGAGACAAAAAGAGCAGTTTAAAATGAAATAGTAGTTCAAACTTGTTGAGCCATGGCCAATTCTCCTTGTCTTCTTGACTTTCTATTCTGAAGTAACTCCTTTTGCATGACAATAGAATGAATTCTGTTCTGAAATAAAGACTGAAAAAAAAAATGGAATTAAATCAACTTTCTGGCCTTCATAACTTTGCTTTTCCCCAATCAGTGTAATTTGTTTGATACTTTTGCTTTGTACAGACTAATTGTTTGCAAATCACTTATCTGAAAAGTGTTAAATAAATGTTTAATATTATTAAAAGTGTATTTATTTGCAATTCACTCATTTAATTGACCTCTATTTTACTACAGCTCATAATGACAATCATTTAAATCCTTTTTCAGCCTTCATTGATCTTCTTTCATCCCACACTGTGTTTTCTGTTTTTCATCTCAAATCCTTTCAGAAGATAGGAGTAAACCTAAAATTACTCAAACATATTTTAGCTTCCCCTCATTTTCTTAAGCTAGACACAGAATTGGAAATTTTTTTCAGTATTTCACCTATAGAAATTCAGGATAAGCACACTTATTCAAAGTCCATACAGCTTAAAGAATGATGACTCTAATCTACTGAAGTAAAATACTCCAGAGTTGAGGTATTTTATCAGTATGTCTGAGAAGAGTGCAAAAAACACCCTTCAGTGTTTTGTTCTGTTCAGTGGCAAAACTGAAGTGAGGTAGTTCTAATAATTTTTATAATTACATGGGGGATAACTGGTCAGTTCTATACTTTGGCAAAACACCCTACAGCAGAAATAAATTTCTAAGAAATATTTTCATTTCTTCTGTCACAATTTAATTTTTATTTGTCTTTTGCAGTACTCCTTAAAATGTCAACTTCATAATATCCTTCATGGTGTCCTCAGCAAGACTATAAACTTGTTTAATGCTTTTTTTTTTTTTTTTTTAAAAATGTATTTTAGCTCAGTTTCATGGGTTTCTTCTTCATAGAGTTGTGCAGGTGATTTGCCATTGACCATGACACTTCTAAAATCTCTTCCCTGTGATATATCTTCCATACTGGTATTTTAGACAACTCATTTTCAATATCTATACTACATTTTGTACTTGTGACCCTGCATGTTACTTGTCAAAATAATTAACTTGAAGCTGAATGAGTTTTACTTTTAATGGCAGATTCCCCTTGGATTAGGGATGCATTTTGTATCAACTGTTTATTACAATGGAAAGTCCCAATTATGCCATTCTTTTTCTGATACTGATTCTTGTGAATAATTTGGAGCAGTAAAAATCTGCTTACCTACACGATGGGGTACATCAGAATTCCATGGCACAAAAAAGAACAGTATCTTGTGAAGCTGGCTGAGAGTAAAAATGAGAAAGGCCCATCAAGATGAGGGAGAAACAAAAAAGAAATGCAAAGACTTGAAATATCAATGAGTGATATAGGTTTTAAGATTTCTTTCATATATGATCAACTTCCAGAGTTATAAGTAGCTCAGAAAATCACAACTGAAAAAACCATCCTGCCACAGCAAACACTGACTGGCAAAAGGAAGGGAGTCTGTGCCCACAACCCTCGGATCATAAGTATTCAGAGGTTACTTTTTAAGCTGGAATTAATGATTCAGAGATCCTTTCTACATTTGACCTGTTAAATAAAGGTTAATGAAGTGATCTGTATAAAATATAATTGATTACTGCATTGAAGTGATTTAAAAGCTAAGTCAGTAGGAATGATAGGTGCTGTTTCTAAATAGCTGATTTTATAGCAGTGAAAATGATTATAAAGCATGTTATCTAGAAGAAAGGTTTTAAACAAGAAAAGGAAATAATTGGGAAGCAATTAATTTTCAAGATAACTAAGAAATAACGTTGTTTAGAAATAAACTGGGGTAGAAAGGAACAGCAGCAACAAAATTGCAGTCTGAAGGCAGTTTAAAAAATATGTATTCATTTGTGTGCGTATGTATACACATTCAAATAGATAAAAAGTGCAAGCAATTGGGCATAAATTCAATTAGAAGGAATGTGAGAAATTAATAGGTGGTAAGAACTATAAACAGAACTGTAAATAGCTAAGTTAAGGCAACAAAAAAAGTTTCTGGAAAGGTAATAGGAGTTGATATTACACAGCATGTTCACAGGTGAAAAGTTACTTCAATTAACAGTGGTATTTTTATTGTTATTATTATGACTACTACAGAATTCATAGGGGAAATAGAATCACTGCTATTTAATCAGGAATTTTGGAAGCAACATGATTTGGGTTTTTTTGTTGTTAAATTCAAATTGCATTGATAAAGGCGACAGCAACGACAGAAAAAGTTTTCCTAATACACTGGATTTGATGTTACTTCTGTGTGGAGAAATCAAAAAGACATGCATTAAATAAATTAAACCCTAGATATTTGATGAATTTCAAAATTAAGGAGAAGCTATCAAATGCATTGATGTCTAGTGGACTGCAAAAACTTGTTTTTTGTAATGTTTTTTTGGAAGTCCCCCAGATAGCAAAATAGACTTGTTACTTTAGATATTTGCAAATACCTTAGGGATGAATACTACAATTGAAAAGGACTTATTGTTGTAAAGGAGCAGGCATGACTGATAAATTTACAGACAGATTAATCACTATTATCTCAGAAGGAACAACGAACAAGCCATATGTCATATGTATGTATATCAATATATAGATATATATATTTGTGTATTATATATAGAAGGATCAAAGATTTCAGACCTTACTTAAAAATAGCAGCTCCTAGTGTGACTCTGAAGCCAGGAGAGATTTTTTAGTTAAAGTGGTTATTTTAACAGTTTGTTTTTAATTCAACTCCTACAGGAGTACCCTAACTAGTTCTTATGTGTCAATAGTTCAAGAAAGATGCTAATAAATTCAAGAGTGTTTAACCAATGAGAATAACCAAAGATCTAGAAAACTCTCAAGAAACTTGATCTGATTAACTTATCAAGGGGGTGATTAAAGGTATCTGTCTAGGAAAAGGATATCCAATAACAGGGTTAATTTGCGGTCCACTCAGAATTAAATTGCCCAAACTCTGGATGTTGAGGCTATGGAAGTTCAGACTCTGGTAAAAAATTGTTAATGGTAAATGTAAATAAGGTTTGGTAAACTCTTGTAAGAATTATCAGATTTATACCATCAAGATTATTCTGCTATGAGTACTGTATTTTGAAATGAAAGTGCTTAGTTCAGAGAAACATTGTAAGTTCTTTTATTTTGGAAGCCAAAGTGGATATCATTTCTTGTTACAAAATATTTTCTCCCGTCCAACAAACTTGAAAAGTAATATTAATAAAATCTCAAATGTCACTGTTCAAAATAATTTTTGTTACATGGTAATCCTTCATAATACAAAAGGATTAGGTTCACTGATTCACAGCAGTGCAGTTTGTACTTACTATAAGCAATGTTACACCAGGCTAGTGCAAATACCCACCTACCTCAGTATCCTGTCTTCAAAAACAATCATAAGCATGTGTCTAGAGAAAGGAATGCAAGAGAGTAAATATGTACTGATACTTCTCCAGGATGCTTTATACTTCCTGCACCAAAATTGATGCACTTTGAATTCTTCTCCCCTTAAACTCATGTACATTTTTGTCAGCTGCCATATCCTAAAGCCTTTCACAAGCTATGTCTTGTTAAAAGAAACTGCCACCTTATTTTGAATCAGCCACAACTCCACATTTGACGATCACTTGGTCTTGTATTGAAAGAGGAATTCCTTATTTGCTCTTCTTGAGTCATATTGCCTTTTTAGGCTTATTGCTTACTTGTGCTTCAAATAGTAGTTCTACATTTTTGAGATTCTTGTTACTTATCTGATGTTATGATCTCTCATCTTTTGAAAGAAGAGGATACCGGGTCTGAATAGTAATCAAGATGACCAGATGAGTTTCCTGACTGCTTGCCAATGAGAAAAAACTTGATCATCCTTTTTGAAATATTTTCTGAGAAGTTATAGTGACCACAAACTTGTCTCACAACCAAATAAATTATCTTCTGGAGAAAATAGACTTTTGCAGCCACAGTAATTTCTCGAAACAGCTGAAGGCCCAGAATCTCAAGAAATAAGTTTTGATGCATTCTATGCTGACAACAGATCATTACAATGAAGATTTAATAGGATTTTATTTTTATTGCATATTTAAGTCATCTAAGCTAAATTCTTACCTAATACAATGATGTTGCTGAAATCACCGTGATCATGGATGACCAAAGGAATATTCCTAAAAGCCAATAATCATAGAATCATAGAATTGTCAGGGTTGGAAGGGACCTTAAAGATCATCTAGTTCCAACCCCCCTGCCATGGACAGGGACACCTCCCACTAGAGCAGGTTGCTCATAGCCCCATCCAGCCTGGCCTTCAAAATTTCCAGGGATGGGGCTTCCACCACCTCTCTGGGCAACCTGTTCCAGTGTCTCACCACCCTCATGGTGAAGAACTTCTTCCTAATGTCTAATCTGAATCTACCCACCTCTAGTTTTGACCCATTCCCCCTAATCCTACCACTACCCGACATCCGAAAAAGTCCCTCCCCAGCTTTCTTGTAGGCCCCCTTAAGGTACTGGAAGGCCACAATAAGGTCTCTTTGGAGCCTTCTCTTCTCCAGACTGAACAACCCCAACTCTCTCAGTGTGTCTTCCTATCAGAGGTGCTCCAGTTCTCTGATCATCCTCATGGCCCTTCTTTGGACGCGTTCCAGCAGGTCCATATCTTTCTTGTAATAGGGGCTCCAGCAAAAGACTTTTGATTTGGATGTTAGGAGGAACAAAGTTGTGTGTTGAAAGCATGGATACTGCTTTCTGTCATTTGTCATCTTTGCCAGTGCACATGGTTGTAGGAGAGGAGGACTCCATTACTAATGTTTTCCTACCTAGGACAACTCCGTGGGGTTTCTCACTGTGGCAACACATGCAAATTAGAAAGAAAATGAGCACTTGCAATCTATCACAACAGTTTTGTAATTATTCAAACTGGGCTTCCAAATTGTCTTGTGAATTTTAGGTATACAAAATAATGGCATAGGTGTTGAAATTACAGGATAGGTGCAAATTACACTGTGCACCAAAAAGCATATCCAAATTTTAGCACAAATATATATGAGACTACTTGGCTTTTGGTTCAAACACTTTTCTTGGCAAAATTATTTCTGTGGGTGGCTATGAAAATGAGAAGTGAAGAACACTGACGAAGAATGGTTTCAGTCATCTTGAAGCTGTATTAGCAGGAACACAAGAGTAGCAGAGCGTCTCTGAGTCCCATGCGCCAGTCTGCTGCGGGGGCAGAGAACTAGGCTGGTACACAAAAAATGATAAGACAAGTTCACATGCATGAAGATTTGCTAGCAGGCACCTGTGGCTGGTGATATATATTGACTCTAATGGTGAAGGTTACTTTTGGGGAAAAATGGCAAAGAGAAGAGAGAGAATGAGAGAGAAAGGGCAAAGTCCTGCAGTGGCCAGCAGGGAGGAGAAGCACCTGGGGGACCCCAGGGGAGCATCCTTCCCTGTGTGTCCCCTCTAGCGCAGTGGAGGTCTTCCATCATAGTACTTTTCCCACAGTGTTGTTTTCTTCAGGACCCACTCAGACTTCCAGTGGATTGTTCCTGTATGTGATGCTGTTGACGCTGACTGGAGCACTCTTGGGTCCGCAGAAAGTGCTGCATGCTGCTCGGCTGTTGAGGTCTCTGGTGTATGTACTGCTTGCCCAAGTGTAAATCAAGGGCTACAATGAAGGGCTAGGAAAAGAGGGGAAGGGAGGAGTGACCAGTGGCAGTTGCTACCCTTGAGAACCACCATAACAGCACTGTTGGGATTTGCAGGTGTGAAGCCATGGGAATAACAGCACAAGAGCGACTGCATGGGAATGACAGGGAAAGGCACTGTGTGAGGCTCCAAGAACACTGCCCTGGCAGCAGGGGTGAAGCCACAGCTAAAGGGCTCTTAGCCATACAAAAGACAAGGCACCAAAAGCACTGTGTGAAAATACCTCTTGGTCTTTGTCCTGAGCAAGTGTGTTTAATGTATCTCTAGTTGTCTGTAAGATGTTGTTCCCCTTCTGAGATCTAGTTATGATGTTTTATGGTCACTTGAGGCACTTTCTGCTACTTGTCATTGGGCGACGTTGTGTGAGCTGCATTAGTATTCAGACAAGAGATGACACCATCTCTTGTTTTGAGCCTGGTAAGCTCTATGATTTTTTTCTTTAATATATTTTTCTCCAATTTAGACATCATTATTTGTTTCCAAATCCTTGTTCCACTTGACATTCTCCTTGCATTCCTTCCTAAACAGTTGTCCTTACTAAAAATGGAGAATGACTCTTTTAGTTTTTAAGCCATATATTGATTGCCTTTAATTTTGTCCCTTCCTTGTTCATTTCTGTATTTAGTAGTTGTATCCATATTTAGCTATTTTAAAGTGAAAATGAAATATATCTTAATGGTTACTGGTCAAAGGAAGTAAGCTTTTTTGAAGGATATAAAAAAAGAATAGAAAAAGAGTTTTAAAACTCAGTGACTTAATTTCATTTTGATTTAAATCAAAGAACCATGAACAGGAGGTAAGAGCATCCTTTGTATACCACAATCGATATTTATGCATAAAGGTGTTTGAAGGATGTAGAATGCTTAAGGGGGAACATTAAAAAGGGCAGTTTAAATAATTCTTTAGAACTTCAAATATACACGAGTTTGTTTTTACATTTTAGAAGCTGAACTGGCAATCTTGGCTGAGACAGAAGTGAAAATCTTATCTTTTTATTCCACAGCAAATGGTAGAGAAGTGATAAGCCTGATGTGTAGGATTTCTTGCTTTGTGTTTTTTTGTGGTTTTTTAGTGTGTGTGTATGTGTGGATACTCAGTACAGGGATTTTTGCTTTTTACATGCATAATTCACAAACTGCTGTGGGGATTCAACCAAATTCAAACATACCTGTACAAGACAAATAAATAAATAAACACTGTTTGATTTTAAGCCAGAGAATACATTAGGAAGTTTACATTTTGAATGTGATAAATTACCGGAGGAACAATAAATCTTACTAAGAATGACATTTTAAGTCTGATTTTTACACAAAATTATCTGATTGCTGGGGTGTTTCCTTGCATATAAAAAAGATTGTGAAGCATTAAAAAGAAGGCAAATCAAGGATGAATTTTTCCCATTTTAAAAAAGATTTGCTATCTTTTTGTAAACTTACCCCTCATATGATTACCACAAAAAAACCCAAAAACTCTGTGCAAGATTTGCTCATCTTTATTAACGTATTTTATTGTGGATTCTTTTTTTTTTTTTTTGGGAATTCAGGTATTAAAAATGACTCAATAAAAGAAAAAATATAGCAAGGAACAGAATGTAATCTACAATTCAGATAGGGAGGCTGTTTTTTTAACAATTTTGACATTTCTACTGAAGTGAGGACTGAAGTTTACCATTGAAATCAGAGTACAAAATTGTTCCTCTAATCAGGCTGTCCCGGGTGGGGATCTGATTTTTAGTTTTGCCCTAGGTCATAAGCTTGGTGAGCTCAGCTGTTTATTTGCAACATACCAACCCAGAAAGACCTGTAAGAGAACTGTTTGAAGAAAAATTTGGTGATGTTATTAAGCCTGTACATCATATAAAACTGGTAAAGAAGGTATATCTAGTGTGTGTGTGAGAGAAGGTGATACTAGATATACATATATATGCATTCCTGTGTGACCTGCCCTAGATTCTATGGTCCTGCTCTGGCAGGGGGTTTGGACTTGATGATCTCCAGAGATCCCTTCCAATCCCTAACATTCTGTGATTCTGTGATGAGTTTGTCCCTGAAAAAAGACAAGCAATGGAAAGAATGCATTGCTATTATAGTTGCTTTCTGAACACAGGAATGAAGAATAATACCAAATGACCTATTCTTCCTGCAAGTGCCACACTTCATTATATTCAGGCTTGTTACCCAGGATAGATTCACTTGATTTAAGTATTTAAAGTTGATTGGAAAATAGTATAATATTTCCATTCTTAAGGATTAGATACTATTATGAAGTTCTTGAAGTTATTTTTTCTTACTATAAAATATGAGTATAATCATCAACACATGTAACTATCGGTATTATAAAAATCAAGCTTTAACCTATTCCATCTTTGGATTGTGCAATGATTTACTCATTTAAACTAGTCCATTATACCTTGGTGGTAAAAAAATCATTCAAGTAGGTAATTATAGGAGTAATAGGAAAATCTGGCACGAAGCAAAAGCAGAAAAAAGATCAGTGGTTTCAAGCACTGAACAGTTGGCACAAAAACATATTTGTGATGGCTAAACACAGAATAAGGACAAAGACAAGCAACTGCTGTTCACCCTGTTCCCACAAATGGTCTCATAAGCACAACAGCTTAGCAGGAGCTTCTCGGAAGACACAGCGGGGTCTGGCTGGTACCAAGAATGTGCTGCCCAAGAGGCCAGTGGCAGGGCACTGTCGGCCTCTTCCGCCTCTGTCAGATGTCCTGAGAGAACCCCAGGGTGGGGCTCTGAATTACAGTATATTGCAGTGGTGCTCGTACCATCCTTTTGAGCAGAATTACAGAGCTGAAAAGACTGTTTTCTTCATTTTAAATAGATAAGAAGGAAATAGAAAGTTAAGAGGAGTGTGCAAAGGGAATATAAAAAAAGGTGAGAGAGGAGAGGGAGAGAAGAATAACATTTGAGGGGAGAATAAGCAAGATTTGCTCTTTGGTCTGGGACTTACCTCTAGTGATGCCAGTGAATATCCTGTCCTGACCCTGTTCTAATCAAAGCTGGCAGAATTCTCTGGCAGAGGCAGATACAGAGGAGCACAAAAAGCCAGAAGCAGCTTCCTCTTGTACAGGGAAATTCCCTCTCAGAAAAGGGAACAAGATATCATGACAGTATAACCTAAGCTACAAATGCAATTTCAGTCTTAGACAGAGAATGCAAAATGATCAATAAAGTCAAAAGCTCACTGGACTTAAAAAATAACTGGCTATGAGTTGAGTATGATAAATACAGTTCATCTGGGAGAGGACCTAGCATTTAATATAACAAAAATGGGTTCTGTAGCAGTAGTACGAAAATACTTGACTTCAGAAAAACACTATGAAAGAATATGGGATGAGGAGAGGAAAGCTCAGCAACGTCTGAAAGATCCATATTGGAAGGTGAAGAGATATGCAAATCCGTTCTTGGAAGTCATATGGGAAACCTATAATATCTGAGAAAGGAACAGAAATAATTGTGGCTTAGTAGAATTAAGAACATGCTGAGAACATTAAAATGCCAATAAATAAGGAAAGTGGCTGAACACTGTTTATTTAATATTAATTTTGTAGCATAATGAATGGAATGGAGAACAGTAAACTGATGACAATGACCATGGAAGATAGATTTTCTAATTGCAAGGAGAGGCCAAGGAAAAGAGAAGCTAGTCACTACGTAACGAGGCCTAAATGTGTATTATTATGGCTGAAGTGTGAGGTGGTTTGTTATTTATAGGGGATAAATATGGATTTACTGCAATTAAATACTGGTTTTGAGAGGCAAGGGGCTAAAATCACGTAAGAAATAGTCACACAACTTAAAAGAAAAACTAGAATGATAGTCGTTCATAATAGCAACCAAATCTGTTGCTGTGGTTTGACTTTCTGCATGAGCTCACTCTCTTTTCTTGTAAGTTCAGTGGTCTTGCTCCTGTCAGCTCTCTGTGCTCCTAGTCACCCTGCCTCCTCTGCTGGTGTGTAGTATAATGCTAGTGTGCTCCTCCCTCTGGCAGGGTGTGTGTCAAGGTAGGTTTCTTGCCCTGAAATTATTGCTTACTTACTACCAACTGGGCCAGTTTACTACCTGAAACTGCATGGTGCCAGCAAAAAATACAAGAAACAAGTACAGAAATTCTGTGCAGAGGCCTGAGATGCAGTGTGGTGAGAACAGATATAGCCTTAATTAAATACATACATAATCTGCAAAGTATCCAATGTTGAAAAAAAACCTGCTCAACTCTTACTTGATGTTATGAAGATTAATAAAATATTTACTACAATGCTTGAGGTTTCTTAGATGGCACAGTAGTTTTCTTAAGGGAGAGAAGAATGAAGAAACAATATCCCAAACCCCCTATTTTGAGAAAATATTTGGAAATTTATTTTTGAGATGTGGCAGAATAACACCTAGTAAAACAGTTTGATAAAGGATATCCAGCATGAATTCAGGCAGAAGAGGTCATGCTGAACTAATCTGTTTGAGTTCTTTGAAGGTATTAGTGGTAAGAAAGATAAGGAAAATTTAGAGGATGTAGCATTCTTACATTTCAAAAAGAATTTGACAGGCTTTCACATCAGAAATAAATGCCTACAGAAAGAGCTCTGGAGTAGGCGGTAAATGAAGATGCTGGTAGAAAATTATTTGAAAGCAAGGAAATGGGATCTTTGTGAATTTCAGAGAAGTTGAATGACATTCCTCTTGTATTCTGTTTTATGAAACGTGGACAATAGGAACAAATATTATATTAATAATTTTTAAAATGGTTGAAGAAAGAGAGTACACATAACTCAGGGTTATTAAATCAGTTGCTCAAAATTTGAGTCATTGGGATTAAGATTTGTAAGGAATCTATTTATGTTCGCACTTAGATAATCTCCTGTTACATGATCACACCACAATTTTCCACAGCATTTGCCTTCTTAAATGTAAAAAGTGTTTAGTATTCATGTGGCTATTTCGTAATTTGCTTTACCTTCATTCAGCCTCAGATCCTATTAATTATTGCCACTTGACTTGTGGTTTGAAATAGATTTTTTAATTTTCTCATTGGCTTTTCCATGGCAGTTTCCAATAGCACACACTGTACTACAATGAAAGAACACAAGTTCCATCTTTCAGTGATGGGGAATTGAGGCACTGAGCAATTACAGTCAAAAATGTCTACTTTGTATCACCAGTCTGAGGGTCCTAGAACATGACCTTTTAATGTTCTTAATTTATACAGCATTTTATATATTCAAAGCACAACTTCTGTTTACTTAGGATGAAACAGTAAGTGAGGAACACACAACTTGTAATGACTCCCTCTGAAAAGCTTTAAATTTATTTCATTTGAAATTAGTCTAGTACAGCATTTGACTGCCTGAACTACTAGCTATCCTGTCTATTCATGCATTAAAACTAAAAGAAAGGACTGTAAATTATAACTTCCTATACAAGTAAAGAAGCAAACAGCCTCATTAACTGCTGAACTTATATATCCCCAGGATATGTTCAACCCATGCTATGAAATAGTCGAATTTCCATTGTTAAACAAAGAACTATTGTAATTCATTGAACATTATTTGGTGATAATTTGTAATTGTGAATGAGTTGCTTCGCAGTCTTGATAGTAGCATTTTGATGTGTCCTTCCTCTATAGATGAAAAGTTTTCCAAAGGTAAATGAGACAGTACCTTTCAGTATGTTGCATCACACTGACACTTACAGAGCTGGAACTGGCACATCCCCTTCACAGGCTTCTCCCACCCGAGCTAAGGAAGCAACTGACAGCAATTGCAATTCTATGCCTAGATCAACACTGAGGACATAGGTGTTTCTTAGGTATTTCCTGGCAGATGGATGAAGTACTGAAGATGTTCAGCAGTGTATAGAGTTTTCCAAGACCTACACGAGATTATGTGCTTGGTGTGCACAGGCATAAACCATGTAATATGATGTTTTGCTGTGCCAGAGAACTGTTATCTTCTAGTATGAGGCAGGGCCAGTTCAAAAGCTGGACAAGTGCCTCTTCCTGATTCTGTGGGCTACTGAATGAAATGCAGCACATCTTTTCTCTTTGCACAGCCCTGTGGCTTGTCATCATTAGCTTATTCCATTACTTCTCCTGTCACTACTTTCTTCAGATAGCAGAGCTTATATGAGACAGAATATGAGATGTTGTATTAGGCCTTTGCTGATGTCTCTTGCTGATGTTATTTCTCCTTCCTATTATCAATCACCATCTTTATTCATTAGAAATTCCAATTAATAGAGCATATTTAAGTTACCAGTTGAAGTGTTGGGAATAAAGCTTCTATTACTGCAGTTCTGACTTAATGTCATTTATGTAGTAGCATTCCCTTTGAAACAATTTTCAAGCTTCCTGATTTTCTTAAATTGAAGAAACAAATCTGTACAGATTGTTTAGAAGGATTATAATACTTAGATCTGGCAAACATAAAAGGAACCATTTTGTTTCTTTCAGAAAGGTTTTCTGTAGTATGTGCCATCATTCCCTTATAGGACTTAGTGAAGTTGAGTTTTTCATGAAGCCTCCTGCTTGTTTGGTATGGGGAGCTGGGCTTTCGTTTCCTTCTTTACTTTTCTGCACACATGTATGTTATGTATGAGCGAGTCTAAGAGGTTTTCTTCATCAGAATGGCCCAGGGGAAGCTTAAACAAGACAAGAAGGTAGAATTAGGAAAGGCAGCAAGTGGTTTTCTGGTTTTCCTGCCAGAAGGTGGAATAACTTGTGTAAAAGAATCATGCTAATTGCTCTTGGTGTCAGCATAGCCCGCTTGCATGAGAAAGGCTTTTGAGTGGGGAGCATGGAAGAACACCACTCTGCTCTAAGCACATCAGAGATTTCTGTGATAATTTTGATTCATTCTCAAATGTTGCCAACAAAGAGATCAAAAATCTTGATTTATTCATTCTGGTATCTTGTGGAGATATAAAAATTCAGGTGTAAAGCATAGGATTTCTTTCTTCCTGAAAAATTACCCTTTAAAGTAGCATTCTGTTAACTGTAGCAATAGTAGATGCTGAAACTGGTAAGGAGGCTTATTTCCTGACCATTTTTGTCAGATTTTTTTGAAAATGTTTCTTGAATCTGATATCTATCATGCTTAATTTATATTTAACACTTCTATTTTGCAGAGGGGAAAACACTTTCGCATTGTGAGAGTGACTGACCTTGGTTCAGAGAGGTTGTGGATTCTCCCAGCTTGGAGATATTAAAAAGTTGTGGTCCTGGGCAACTGGCTTTAGGTGGCCCAGCTTGAGCAGGAGCTTGGATCAGGTGACCTCCAGAGGTCCCTGCCAGTCTCAAACTTTGGATTATTCTATGAAAAGGTATGAAAACCAGTTCAGCTGCTGTTGATTTCTGAAATGAGATGTGGCACTTCTGTTCCAAGAGATCATAGGGTACAGCTTTTGGAGTGAATAGTATTAAAATCTCTAATGTTAGAGCCATACAATCACTGCTGAGAACATTGCTGTTTTGAGTGTTGAGGAGAGAGAGGAAGTGGAAGCTTTTGTTTACACGTTACTGTTTCTCCTGTTATTCCTGAGTACTTTGCGAAAGTCGTCCCAGTACCATGGGACCATGCCTTGCAGTTTCTACAACAAGAAAATGCTACTGTTTCCTATTTCCAAAAAACAACCATTGGATGCTGCATCATCATCATCTTCTTTCACTCTGAAGTCCAGGCCTGGCTGGAGGAAAGCCGTATTTTTCACATTATGCCAGTTAATAACTGTTCTGCTTAACTCTTTGAAATGTTGTACCTTTCTTCTTTGTCACTGTCCCTTCCAATAAGTCTGTAGACATAGTCTCCTTGCAGTCCAACATCTGGAAGAAAAAGACTCTCTTTGATATCTTTAAATTGAGTCTGTCAAACTCAAACTCTGATTTTAGTTGAAGCCCCTTGGAACTCATATAATAAAAATGATGCATTACACTCCTGTTGTTATGTCAGCACAGGATGAGTAGGAGATACAAACATATAAAACAAAGTGGGTTATTTTGGGTTTTTAGAAGCTTGATCTACTCTAATTGTTGGTTGCAGTTAACATTGGGTTTAGCAGTGTAAATAAAGAGATTACTTCTCCTTCAAGCTTCAGATATTAAGTCATGGATACCTGTTCCTTGACTAGCCTCTAATTCGTACATTTTGTTGTAAAATTTTTATCTATCCAACTTAAATTGTGTTTCTGTTTTTGCAATGAGTTCTGTCTCGAGAGAGATTATTCCCTTCAAAATACTATTTTGCTGCAAGATCTAACAGGCTAAACAGGACATGATTTTTTACACTTATTTGGCATATATATCTCCTGGTTTATTTAATGCAGAAACAGAGTTAAATAAACAAAGGAATTGAAAACCATAAAACATTATTTTCTGGGGAAAAAAAGGGTTCTTTATAAAACATACAACTACTGAGAAATATGTTAGAGTTATAACTGTTTATATACTTTGTTCCCTTGCTTTGAGGCACATTTGCTATGAATTTTTCCCTGGGGCAACTGAGGTTTAACATTCTTAAAATTACATATTGTCAGCAGAATGCACCGAGAGACAATGTGCATTTCTTCAATAGACGTGAATCAAAGGTGTCAGTTGTAGGTGTTGAAAAAAAGAAAGCCAGATGTGAGGTCATGTTGTGAGGAAGCATTAGCAACCTCAAAGCCTTGAGGATGCTGTACTTACAGAATCTACAAAATCTGTTGTGTTTACTTCTTTATATTCATCTAAAAAGCTTAAAGTGACAGTCATGCTTGGGTCCTTGAAGTTGAGTCATTAGGAGAGCTTGGACAGTTTGACCATTTGTATGTTTTTTAATATTGAGTTTTGTGCATCACATAAGCAATGTGTATTATGTAAATGTAGTATTTATCTTAAGTTATAGTGAAAAACTCTGAATGAAAATTGCTGGTCACATCACCATTTTGATGAGTCAGGCTTTACAGAAGCTTTCTTTCAGTCAAACGATAGTGCTGTATAAGTATTTGTGTTGTACTCATCCAGCTTGAGTCATTACAAGTCTACTTCAAGGATTAGCTGTGTAACAAGTGTCAGAGTCCAAGTTTGGGGATTTGGTTTGGCTTGTTGGTTTTGTTTTTCACAAAATGGGCAAGGCAGGGAAAGGGAAAGAAGGGAAGGGAGGGAAAGGAAAGGGAATAGGAATAGAAATCAGAATAGTCAGAAGCCTTGGGCCAGTCACTGGCTTTCAGTTACAATTTTGGAATACGTTTATTCCAATGGTATTTATTTTACTCTTTCACACTGTTCTCAGATCTTAAAAACCTGATTTTTGCCTCACTTGAAAAGATGTATATAAAAAACAATCATCCTCTTTCTTTGTCATTTTTTCTCAGTAAAAATAGGAAGATATCTTTGCAGATTTCAGGCTGCACCTCTGTGCATTGACTCATGTGAAACGAATGTCACATCCTATATTCATTCTGGTTTGTACTTCTTAACAATTTATTCAGGTTGTTAAAGTTCTGGAATTCATTGCTAGTCTTCTGGTTCTTCATATTATCACAGGACAAAAGGAATGACCTCTATGGGTGATTTCATTTTATTGTTGTTTTCTACATGGGTTGATGATGACAGCCCATGGGGCTGAGACACTAAGGCTTAAACAGTAAAGCTCTCTTCAAGGATGAAGCAGTAAAAAGTGAGGGGATTTTTTTTTTTCTTTATAAATAAAGAAAATGGGTGGACTTAATGAGTTTTAGCAATGAAATTGGTGAGCTGGAAAACTTCAGTCAGGTAAGAGGGCTTCTTCTCCAGTCAGTTTTTGGAGGCTGGTTGATGGAATACATCCATTTAAATAGAACCTGAGAGTGTAGAAGGAAGATTTTATTGAGTATGTCATCTTTGTCTTATAACAGAAACTCTTCTTGAAGTTTAGAAGACAATTTGCCTCTAGGGAACCTTTGGAAAGTAAGAGGATTTTTTAATGTTATTAATAGACAAAGTCTTTAGGAATATTAGAAAGGAAGCTGATGATTTCAGCAGTCCCAGTTTTGATTTTTAGAAAGTTATTAGCTCAATAACTGCCTGAGTCAGGAAAACAAATTATTTTGCTGTATTCCAGAAGAGTGTAATTAAAATATTGATTTCCAAATATGTTTGTTAGGAAAGAATTTGATTGACTTTTATTACTTTCCCTACAAAGGGAGAACCAAAACTAAGGTTGGTATGAAAATGTACAACTGATAGTGATCCCATGCTTTAAAAACCTGAAGAAATAAAAAAGTTGATGAGTAGACAATACTTAGTTGGCTTCAGTGTCATCTCATGATACACAGAGAAATGGTAAAGGCTGAGCAGATCTAAAAGTTAGTTAAAAAATCCCCCCACAACAGTAATAAACTGGATAGAAGTACAGTATTTTCTTTTTTTCCATTAGTAGCAAATAGAACATTTTGAGACCAAAATGTCTATCCTTCCTCACCAGATGAACTGGCTGTCAAAACCTTCATTTCTGTAGGACTCATGGTACTGAGCCTTACATGCTGGCCCCAGAAATACAGATTCTAATTTTACACCTGCAGGAGCTGGTGTTGCAGGTGGAGGTCTCAATAATGTCTAAAAATAAGTTAATGTTATTAAAAATAAGCCGCATCTATTACAGGGATAAGGAGCAAAGGCAGGGCTTCTTTGGACCTCCACTGCAATACTGGCTAATCTTACATGAAAAGTCACCTCAGAGGGTCTTAAAATTTAGTGGTCTCAGACTGTAGCGTATCAGTTCTGTGACACTTCTCAAGTTATGAACAGCCTGACCACTCCTGTAATGCATCAATTACCTGCCATTCATAAAAAAAAAATTCCTGATCGGTAAGAATTCACTTAAAAAATTATGTAATAGCATGTCTTTTCCTGGGGAATTTATTTAATTAGAGTATCTTGTAAACCTGGAATAGAGAATTTCTTCCTTTAATGCCTTTTTAAACACCTTTAGTGTTACATAATAGCAATTTTACATTTCATAGTGTTGGCTGGCCTGGTGCCATGGACTGACTAGTCCTTACTTGAAATAGTATTTCCTCATGGTTAAATTTTATTTCTTTATTTTTTTAAAAATAAATTCTGTTTTTCATTCTCCGTTTCCATAAAAATGTTTCAATGTGGGGTGGGAGGATTGTTTCCCTCCTGGTATGAGAAAACTGCAAGATGTAAAGTGTCTTCATATTTTCATGTAAGTCTTTCACAGATCCCTTTCAGTTAGAATTATCTCAGCTGTTACTTGTAATTACATAAATATATATATTTCAAACAAAAATCTAGTGATTTTTCTCTTACCCAGAATCTATAAATTGCAGGAGTGGCAGCAATTAACTTGGAGGGAGATAAAATTAGTGAATGGTGTTTTCAGTAGCACCTTTTCTAATTTGATTTAAAAAATAGTTATATCATAAAAAGTATTTCACAAGCCTATGGAAACACTGCTATGTGTGTTGATTTCCTAGTACATATGGTTCACTCTAAAGCTACAGAGTTAAAAATGTCATGCCTGAAATGTCTTCTGCTATGAAGTAGTTTCTCACCTCATGACAGGACACTCTATTGTCTGAAATCTCTTTGGGTTCCCAGTAATGGCAACAGGCAATATTCTTGGTCTGTTAATCATTGAGATGCCAATTCAGAATACAATTAGAAGCACTTTAACATACCCTTAAATCACAAGCCAATTGAAACTAACTATGTGTTTAAATGCTTTGCTGGAATAAAGACCAAAGGAATAGAGACAGGCTGTCTGAATGCTTGTAAAGTTTCTCTGGTCTGAACACAGCATTGCAAAAGCAACAAATTCTTCTCTTCCCATAGTTTGACTATGAGATTCCACAGTACAAACTCACGTTCAAAAGTGAGCAACTTTTATTTCTCTTTATTTCCCTATTAGTGTTGAACATGGAGGCTGGTTTCTTGGCCAGCAGCCTGTGGTTTTGTTCTAATAAACAGCTACTGCACCTCTTGACATCTTCTAGCAAGGATCAGTGATAACTTTTCTGGTACAAGAAATGGTCAAATTGTTGCTGGTCCAAGCAGGTTTTTCCCTCCAGTGCTAATGCGTCTGTCCATCTGTCATCTTTCTGGTTGCTGTGGGTTGGTGCAGATATGGTCCCAACTGAGCTGACTGCAGCAGGGGGAATAAAACCTGACATGGGGGGTTCTTATCTCAGTTTTTGAAATATCACAGTGCTTCAGCTGTGGTAGCTGACAGGGGGAATTCATTTTTGTACCTGTGGAAACATATACCATCGCCTCTTTTATGTCTTTTGGTGGAAAGAGTGAAATAATACACAAGCTAGTACATAATACAGGGAACTAATACACCAGGCGAGGATTCAGCATCTCCTGAGTTATTTAGATCTTGTTACCTAACAAGAAAATGACAAAAGTAATACTTTCTCACCTAATATGTAGTGAAGTATTTCCATGATTTAAGAGTTTCAATATCCCAAACTGCAACCCAGCACTGAACTCTAAGCCTTTTAGGCAGAATCCCTTGTATATGATTGATTGTACCTCAGAAGTACTGAATATCAGCCATCTTTTCTGAAAGAGAGTGAAGTAGAAGGAATTTGAGTAAAAAATGTTTTGCCAGTGCTGAGAAGATTCCTACTTTTTCCTCTCAGCTTTGCAGATAATACTAAAAGAGTAGTAATTATTTGTGATTATGCTTTTTTTATTATTTGCCCCTTGGTTGTGGTCTCTATCTTGGCCTCCAGTCGGAAGGCATCGGTCCCACAGCAGCTCCCTTCCCTGGGATGCCATCTCCTGAGCAGCTGACACAATTTCCTGCAGCAACAGGGGTTAATTTAAGCTAATGTATTTGATGAAATTTAAGACTATCTCTTCTGGTCAAAATATGGTACAAGTAAAACTTTGCTTTCTAATCACTTGCAAATAGAGTGTCCTTGCAGTTCTTCACCTGAGTGCTTCAAATGTAGTGAATGAATATTAATGAAAACTTTTAATGAATTTAGATCATGGAATGTGTTTGATCATTAGATTATATCTTTGAAAAACTTCAGTTAGAACAATGAGAAAGAATTCTGTGCTGAAACTTGAGCCCAAGTTTATGCATATTAGGTTAGTTTCTTATTATGTTAGAAGATCAGAGAACATGTATTCTGCAGTAGAACTGTGTTTTGGTAAAGGATTTATTGAGACGTGTCAACAAATTCCTTTCTGCTTAAATTCAAATCAGTTTTATTGCAATTCCTAATATTCAGCGGCAATTGCTTTTTAAAGAAAGAAATAACTGTGATGAATTTAGAGCCATATTAAAAAGGTGGTTGATAATTTATATGGTAAATGAAATCTGGCTTCTCACAAAAGGAAATGAAAATGCTGACTTTGTGCCAGTTCCTGCCATCTTTATTCACAGTGTCTCATACCTTATTCCACATTAAAGCTCTAGCAGAGAGACTTGGACTACTTGCCTAGAAAAGCAATTACCTTTATAAATTGAGATGACAGAGTCTGTTCTTAAAAAAACATGAATAATCCTTCCACCAGTTCAGAGAGCTAAACGTACAGGTGCCATCTTATCCTGGCATAACAGTTTGTTAAAAAAAACCCCAAACCTTTTCATTCACCATTTCAAAGGGATGGATTAAGCTGCAGTTATTTTCATATTTCTTGCTCTTTATTCCTGGATTTAACTCATAAGTAAGTAGTAGGTATTACAACAATTTAGGATGAACTTTCTAATTTTTGCGTGAACGGATCAGTAAAATAGTCTTTTCAAATAAGATAAGCCTTTGCAATTACTGTTGCAATTAAAGTTTCATGAAATCGGCAGGACTTTTTTGGCTGCTTTGCAGTACAGACATTTTGTTCCAACCAAAAGTAATATGCCTATTTGAAAGAAACCAGGTAAATTCACAATAGGTTACATTCTACGTGAAATGGTACTTTAGGTGCGTCCTGTTTCTGGTTTGGCAAAATGTGTCAGGCTTTCATATCCTATTAATCAGGTTATTTTCATTGTCTTTTACTGTCTCATATCTTTATTTAACTATTAATGAAGATTTTCCTACTATGGAGAGGATCCAAAGCAAAGCACTTATTCCTCCAATGGTATGGTATTTTTTAATTTCTGGTTTTCTCTTAAAGGAAAGAGAAGGATTAAATGGCAAGGTTTAACTCCTCAGAGTTCTGTACTATTGCAAAAAAGAAATGAGCCAAATTTCCTATAGTTTCACAAACTATTGTATCTTTCCTCCATATCATAATATATTGTGCTTAGATAGCAGGATTGTCTTGTCAGAATTCAGTTGGCCAAATTCATACTGGAGCAATTTATTAAAAAAATATATAAAAAAAATTATTAAATTCTTGTTAACTGAAACTGTAGCTGACCTATGCAGATCCTAAGGTTCTGCAAAAGGATGTCATGAACACAAGAAAGCAACAACTAAGGTACAGCTTGCAATATGAAAAATCCAGTCAGAATTACAGCATGGGTAAGGATGTTGTGCTATGGTGGGGAAACATCATTCCCCAATCTCACTAGAAATGATGTTGGAAAAAAAAAGTCTTGCCACATTCCTTGGGACTTTAGCCTACTTCTCTTTAAGCTTAAGATCTGCCAGGCACAAATCTGAAATTCACTGCTAGGCATTGACTGTGCTTTGGCTCTAGCATCTGCACTGAGCGCCTTTGCAGTTAGCCACGCCCAGCAAGATGACAACATCACAAACTGTGAGCAACTTGCTGTAATCACTTGGGTTCATCCTGCTTGGATTATAAACAGTCAGTCAGTTGTCACCAGCCTGGCCTGGAGTGAGCTCAGGGTGACAGTCCAAGCCACAGAAACAAGGCCAGGATAGGTGAGCTTACTGCCATAAAGGGCTGACAACTTTATGGAGTCCTGAATTCCCAAAATAACCTAAAATCTATGTCTATGTATATGTGAAATTTTCAATGATACCCATTTCTTCAGTGTGAGACATTAAAAAGTCTTCTTCCTTGGTACTGGAGTTTTGTGCTTCCCACCCCAGCCTGCCTTGTTACCTGAAGTCCCGCTTCTGAGCCCCTTCTCTCTCATCCTGTTCTGGCTGCCCATTCTCCCTTTGAATGTAAAGGGGGATTACATAGGGACCTCAACATCCTATACAGCTGTCTGAAAACTTGGGAAGCATATGAATGTATTTTCATTTAAAATCACAACTATAGAAGATAGTCTTTGAATGTGCTGCCCTACAGTCCTGTCTGCAGGAACACTAAATAAGGAATCAGAAAAATGGAGAGAGCACAGTTAAATTTGATTTTGAGGTGAAAAACTCCTGCCTTCTAGATCAGTAGATCAAACTTACTTGTTTTCAGTCATATCTTAATTAAGCTGTATGTTTGAAAGAATTTAAAGTATCCTAATGGTCTCCAAACGTGGGGGAAGTGGCTAGCTTGGTGAGTTACGTAGGTACATAGATGCAGAAGGCAGTGACCCAGTTACAAAGACATATAGTAGTCTCTTTGAATACTGTACTGTCACATACTGCTTTTTATTCTTATTTTCTTTTACTGTTTCTGTATCAATTGAAAGGGAAAATGAATCCATTTCTCCCCACCATCAGCTGTTGTATTTTTTTAAACCATTGTATTTCACCAGAAGATCCCTGAAGGAACAATTCGTGCCTTTCTTTCTTTGCCTGATGTAGGTTTCAGTGCATTAGCCACGGAGGCATCCAAAAGCTGTAGTCTATTTCTGATCACAAGAATGACCTAGATCTGAAACTTTCTCTAAGGCAGTACCAAGGCCAGAACACCAAGCACCAAGGTCCTTTATGTGGCCTAAGGCTGTCTGTCATGCATGGGCTCTGGTGTCAGGGAGCAGCAGGAAAGCTGCTCCTCAAAGGTTAGCAAGCCAAGGGTGACTGCAGCACTGTACGAGCAGTGTCCTCACTCAGGGTGCAACCCAGTGGTGCCTGAGCCCAGCAAGAAGAGTGGAGGCAGTAACAGGTCTTACAGGTGGTCCAGGCAGGACTAGGTACTGAAGCCTGAAGGCCCCAGCTTGAGCTTAAATGGAGCTCCTGCTCAGAGGGTGTAGGTGAGGACCCCAGGTGAGGCTGGTCAGGGCCATTAAGCCCTGTTTAGTGTCCTCAGGGCACTGACATCTGGAAGACAATGAGCTTTTTTAAGGCAACTCACTATTCCTTTGCCGTTGGTCCCCTTACTCATCTTTGAATTCAGAGAAGGCAGTTATGTCTGCTGGAAGCAGGAGAAAAAAATACTTTTAAGTGCAATTACTCTTCCGCTCAGAAGAGGGAGATAGAGTCCCTTAAGCAAAGCCTGGGTTAGAGTGGACTAAATTCAGCTGTTTTTAAAAGAGCACGAACCAGGACTGTTTTTGAAAGAGCATATGCTGGGTAGTTTGTGTAAGGTCACCAGTCAGCCAAGCTGGGCTGGACATCCACTGGAATGGGTCTCATATCCTGAATATCTCTGTGCCAGGGAATTACGGAGAACGTGTTGACCTGAAGCATCTTCCTTTGTGCCGCTATCAAGGCTAGTGAAGCTGATAGTATTGAGTAGCCAAACCAGACTCTGAACTCCATCCTCAGTAGTAGATGGTGTAACTGCTTTTGGCCCCCTGAGCAAGTACACTGTAGGTTGTAGGTGCACACAGAATAGGTGTCCAGGATCTATCACTGTTGGCTAAACTTTGTGCTTTCTGGTATTATAGAGCATGTTCTTTGTGACCTGCCTTGAGAGTCATCTGCCAGGGCTGAGGTGGCCTCTCTGTTTGCTGGAGCTTCCCCTGTAGCAGCTGCAGTCTCCACCTGAGTATCTGTTATTGACTCCACTGAGAAGGGATGTTGACAGAGCTGCCATTGAAGAATTGTCCATGTAGAAATATGCCTTGTAGTCCTATGTCTCTGGCCAGGAAAAACCCCAACCCAATGCCCACTGCATTATCTGCACTCAATTCTGGATTCTGCAAGTGGTATTAGGCACTCTTCCTAGGCAGCCCATTAGGCTTCTCCTCAGAAAATATTCCCCATCAGAGATCATAATCAGCTGTTGTATCCTTGTCCCTATTGAGAACTTAGCTCAACATCCAAGGTGCTGTGGGAGCAGCCTTTCCCTTTCTACCAGCTGTTCTCTTTAAATTAAAATCACTAATCAGACTGATGTTTTTCCTGGTTTCGACCGACACTATGTTGCACAAGATTTAAAGTCTTGTTTTGGCTAAATAGGCCAAAAGCAGACTCCCCAGGAGCTGAAGCTGAATTCTCTGTCATCCCTCCCACCCTACAACCCCCTAAATATGATGTTGGCGTTGGCAGTAGAAGGCCACAGGCTTTGTGCTGACCTGACAGTGCAGGGCCTCAGGACATGTCTGGCCCTGCCTTGGCAGGAGCTGGTTTTGGCTATAGTAGCAGTTGCATGGTGGCCATGTGCCTGTTGTCTCCCCTGTGCTGGCTCACTCTGGGAGCACCCAGAAGAGGAGGTTGGCACCCCTATGTAGTCACTGTAGGACAAACAGCCCCTCCAGGGTAATGGGGCTGGGGAGGTCAGGGTGTGGCTCCCAGAGTTTGCCAGGGAAGCAGGGAGAAGGAAGCAGGCAGTGGAAAGAAAATTTATAATAGCCCCAAGCAGATCCAAAGACTCAGGAAGAAGAGACCCTCCCTGTGAATATTATACTGCTCTCAGCAAGTACCTCAGGATGTCTGTCACCTGTGTCTCTCCCCCCATTCATCTTGAAGAAGACTGCAAGTATCAACCTTAGGATGCAGACTGACATCAAAAGGGTGAGCACAGCCTCAGAGAAAAACAGTAAGTTTTCTTTAGACTGTTAAAGCATTAAACGGACTAACAACATTTTGAGTGTAACACCCTCACTATTACATGTCCAGCTGCAGCAGCTGGGGACATAGATGGTGACATCCAGCTGACAGAGAAGGGCTGGCACTAGAGCAGATTCCTAATGCACCCTGATTTTGCCAGTCAGGACTCCTCTCAGCTGGAGAAGGGTTAACATTCAGCCTGGTCAATACCCCAAGTCCTCCCAGTTGCATCTAATCAAATCAACCCACCTTTCAGATGTGGTATATTTGCTTCAGCACTTTGGGCTCGCCTTTTTGGGATATGTTGAGAGATTCAAACCTCTCTGCAATATGCTGGATGGCAGCATCCAAGCTGTATTTGGATGATAACAAAAAATTCAACTACAGATTTTTAAAAATACAGCAATCTGTGGATTTCTAACAAAGATTTTAAATGTACCACAAAAAAAGGGGATCCAAAAGTTTTAGTTTTTCTCATAGATAGTGAATGCAATCTGCCATGTATCTCTTCTCCTAGCTTTAGCCCACACAGAAGGCCCAAATTTTTACTGTTTAAAGTTTGCCTGAGCATTTCTTTAGAAGAACATTTGAGCTTTTTTAAATTGATGGAACTAGTTACTGAAGTAGCTTCTCTCACAGCTATTATGATACTAGCACAACTAGAACTCTTCCTCCCCTTCCTTCCTCTTACCTCTACATCCTGTGTTGTCTTGAGGGTAAGTTGCAGTGGTGAGTAGCTGCAGCTTCTCTAAATTAAAGCAGTTCCAGCCCAAGTGTGATCTGTATGCCAGCGTTCCTGTAGCAGTTTGTTTTCTTTTCTGAAGATATGATTTCAAGTGACCTGTGTCACAGGTTTGTTAGGGTGACATGACATATCATCTATTTAGGAGGAAACTGTGCTTCATTAAGTTAGCATCTTTGTTGATTATGAACTCCGTTTACTATTTTAGTAATTATTTCCCAAGAGCTACATCACCGTTGCCTGGAATTTTTCCTGAATTAATCTGCTGAAAAAAGCTGCTCTAATTGCCTTAACATTTCAACAATCTATGCAATGGATCCACTTTAAAAGTTCATCCAAATTTGTAATTATTACCACTTCAACTAATATTTTCTATTTTGTGCATTTACAATGAGGAAATGCTGTAGGCACTGATAATAGTGTTAACCCTTACGGCATGTTTGAACTGTAAGCAACTATACAGATAAAAAATTATTTGTTCAAACATTTTAACCTAGGGTCATCTCCTTAGATGCAAAATTTTTCCTTGAAAATGTGCCTGATAGATAGGACATACTTTTATATTTTAGTATAGCAAAAACAATTCACGATTTTTTTTTGCTAATTTCCTTTTAAGTAGCTAATTTCCTGAATGTTTTCCTATTTTCAGTGTCAAAAATTTAATTTGCTTTATTGAATTTAACTCTTTTCTGAGTTAGGATCAAAACTCCTATAAGAGAAGACTCTGCTACTGCTTGGTGATGCATTCCTGCAATTCCCGTGTAACCTGGTGAAGGCTCCACATTGGCAGAATAGTCAGGTGGGAGAACAGTCAGTTCCAGCATTTAGTAAGGGGTTTGGGTTTTTTTTTTTGTTTGCTTGTTCATTTTTAGCAGACAGATCAGCCGCTACAGATATTGACTGCTATTTGTTGTTAAGTTGACCTACTCTCTGTAATTCTGCAGAACTCCTGCCTAAAAATCAGTCTGACAGTCTAGTTTTATAACCAGATTTTATTTATCCTGCAGTATTGCCACTGTTGTGAAGAAGGATAACTACTGGCCTTTTTAGTGATGTAACTAGGGAATTTGTTGTACGTAAGACCCTTCCAAGACAAAGGTAGGTTTATTGTGTGCTATGATAGTAGTTAGTTCAGCCAAGGAATAAGAAAAGAGGAGAGAAATGTAAACCTTAATGTTGCCAATATGACCAGATAATACAGGGATATAATAATCAGCAGCTGTATTGAACATAATGTTTTCAGTAATGTTAGTTTATTCTAATAGGAAATAGATTTGTTCTGTTAATAATTATAAACAGCTTTATTTTCTCTCCTCTTCTGTCCACATAACACTGAATGCCTGAAATTCTGTCTATTAAAATACAAACAAATAAACAATTAGTACTTAGCAGGAGTAAAATAAGGGAAATTACATTACCCTTCCATCCTATCATTTCCTAGCAACAGTTGTCTTCGAGTTATATTTCATCCATCCAATAGTAAGTAAGCTAAGATCCATTCTTGCCGTAGCCTAATTCAGCTTCATTCTTTCATTTGTTTGTTTATTGTAATTGATTTGTTGACAATTTCAGCAGATGTCATTATGGGACTGTGTCCTAATGAGTCTAACTTTTGCAAAAGATTTGGAGTGAGATTTATGAGAGTGAAAAAGAATCTTGCTGTTTTAAGTATACTGGGTAATATATTTTTCCTTAATTTTTACTTCAACAGTGAAATACCAGCAGTTTTCAATAGGATTTTCAACCCTATTTTATTGTGCAACACATATTTAGGCTTTGTTTCTCACTAGATTTTTTATGTGTACAGTATTGATCATTTCTGTGAATGTTTAGCAGATCAAAACTTGGATTATTTCCAACACTTTGTAGTATGTTGAATTCCTATCTTTTGTTAAGCTAATGTAGTTTGAGAAAAAAAATGCACTATTTGCCCCCCAAAGAAGTGGAAGGAAGCTGAATAACAGTAGCTTTGTAGAACATTTTTGTAGAAATAGGGGAAGATATAAGAGTGAGATAAGGAGTAAGATATAAGAAGCCTAAAAGGCAAGTTGGCTTGCTCTACACTATTCTTTAAAGGTTGGAGAAGGGAGCAGCTGTACTTACAGGCATTTCATCTTGTGCATAGTTGGTGGGTGGGCAGGCATGGTTTATAAGAAGAATGCCTGTAATGTGAATACGTCAGGCTTGACATGCTGAGGGGAGTGAGGAGGGAACCCTGAAGAGCAGAAGTACTTTGATCTAAAAGGTACATTTAAAATTTTTGGTTTGGATTATTCTAAACACTGTCTTCCACACTTCCACCATTGTAAGGACAAAATATTTCACATATAAGATACCAGACAGAAGTAGTCTAAATATTTTTGAAAGGTTTCATTCATAGAGAGCATATTTTGCTCTTTTGATACAGTAAAGTCTTCAAAATGGTGCCTCATGGGCATAGCTGCTGGATTTAATACTCAACACTTGGAGGACTTAGCTGTGTATTCCTGCTTTCAAATTCAAACTGTTGTTAAATTAAGCAGTGAATTATTGCTTAACAGTCACAAATATAAAGGGAGAAACTAATTTAAAAAGTGAAAACCTGCTATGGGCAAAGTGTCTTAAGCTCAAGAAAAAATGTTTCTGTTTGATACGTATGCATGCAGCAACCTCTCCTCATGCCGCATTCACCCTAAATGTATATAATTTAAACCTCTGCTTTTGTGTATTTGTTGAAGTATTGCATGACAAAGGATGGAACACATACCATGTTTGCTAGACTTCAATTTATTAGTAATGCTTTCTACACTCACAAATTAACTCAAATTTCAGTTGAATGAAAAAATAATACTGGAAAATACCTTCTACAGATAGAAAGTCAGTTTTGGGGAAACAAGTCATTAAGAAAAATTTAAGCCATTGAAGTATCTCTTAATATAGATAAGCCCCAACAAGTGCTTGCTTCATTTTAGCTTGTTTGATGAGATCTTCTCACATATTTTTCTGAATATCCATTATCATTACAAGCTGGACCGAATTTTGCTCTGGTGTATCACTATTATTTCTCCAAATGCACTAGTATCTTGACAAATAAAGGACCTGGAGGTCCTGGTGGACACCAAGTTGACCATGAGCCAGCAATGTACCCTTGCCAGCAAAGGCAGCAAATGTTATCCAAGGCTCCATTAAGCGAAGTGTTGCCAGCAGGTCAAGGGAGGTGATCATTCCCCTTTGCTCAGCAGTGATGAGGCCACACACGGAGCACTGTGTCCTGTTCTGGGCTCCCCAGTACAAGACAGACATGGACATACTGGAGAGAGTCCAGAGAAGGGCCACTAAGGCAATTAAGGAGCTAGAGCATCTCTCATATGAGTAGGGGTTGGAAGAGCTGGAACTGTTCAGTCTGGAGAACAGAAGGCTTAGGAGGGATCTCATCCATGTATATAAATACTTGAGGGAAAGATGCAAAGAAGATGGAGCCAGGCTCTTTACAGTGGTGCTCAGTGACAGGACCAGAGTCAAGGGGCACAAACTGAAACACAGGAGGTTCCCTCTGAATGTCAGGAAACGCTTTGTTACTGTAAGAGTGGCCAAGCACTGCCACAAGTTGTCCAGAGAGGTTGTGGAGTCTCCATCCTTGGAGGTATTCAAAAGCCATCTGGACACAGTCCTGGGAAACCTGCTCTAAGTGGCTCTGCTTGCACAGTGAGGTTAAACCAGATGACCTTCAGAGGTCCTTTCCAATCTCAACCATTCAACAATCCTGTGAAGATGCCTGCGGTGCTTGGTCAGGGCCTGTCTCTGGTGTATCCAGGCATCTTAGCTTCTTGCACTGGGTTAAATATTTACTCTTTTTTTATGCTCAGTACAATTCAGGCAGCTGACATTGTAGCATACGAGCGAAATCATAAAGCGTACTGTGAACTAATAAACAGTCATGATCTGCCATGAATTCCCGACAAGAAAAACAGGCTGACTGATGAAACTATTTGAAGCCAGCCCTGTCATTGGCCTGCCTGTTCTGGTAGTCTCCTTTCACTGGAAGTAGAGAGTAATTTTCTTGTTACAAAGGGAATTACTATGACACCTCAGAAGGTGTGCTGCAAGATAGCATGCTGTCTCAAGATAGCTATTTTAGTCACTTGACAGAGTGGTGTAATCAAAAGATTATGCAGTAACAGCAAGACTGTTGATGCATATGTCCTGCTGCCACTTTATGCTCTTGATAAATGATTGAGCAGGGGAGCCTACAGGACCAGTGTGCACAGTGCAGCAGGATGCCCACATCCACTGATGTGGATTGAGGACAGAACTTCTGAGCTTTCATGCCTGCTGTCACACACTTCTTTGTGCACGTGTGGCTGTTGCTTCTCTTCTCCCAGTTGTAAAATGGAGCATTTTCTTCCTATCATGTTATAAGGATTAATTAGTTGACATTTAGAGAGAGTTTCAAAGAGGAGAGTTAATAGGACAGTGTTAAATCTAAGACATGAGAGAGCACAAGCTATTTGGTTTTTATCTGAGCAATCTCACTGATGTCAGAGAGCCAAATTCCTTTTCTAATCTAGGAAGTGAAATCCTGGGAGATGAAAAACCTCTGCAGCTTGCACTTGAAAATGTGATTTAAAATCTATCTCACCATGATTTCTGAACTGTGGCGTGATGAATTAAATCAAAGTAAGGCAGCTGATTATGTGACTTGATTTTCTGTTCTGAGTACTCAGCAGCTTTCACTAAATTCAAGAGGAAATGTGCAAAGGTTTTTTGGCTTGTGTTTTTTGTTTTGTTTGTTTTGAATGAGGTCACTTAAACAGCTGCTTCAAGTATGGATTTAAGAAGCTAACTGGTTATCTTGGCTTCTCAGAATATTAAAAAAATTAAGAAGAGCTTTATATATAGGGAAGTAATAATGTGCCTTCTCTGAAGACTTCAGCTCTTGTGAGCAGGACTTAATATCAAATGAATAGAGTCTGCAGCTACAGCAAGTGTTTCAAAGGCAGAGTGGCACCAATAGGCATAATTCAAAGTTCATTGAAATCAGTGGAAGAAAAAAGGGTATCTTTTTATAGAGTTCTATGTTTTAGCTAGAGCTTTACAAGTGCATATATGCACTCATTAATTTTACAATTGAATATCTTAACAGCAATGTTAAAATACTTTTTTAATCATTGCAACATGCTTCTGAAAAGTCAGATTTATAAATAAAGTATTGATGAAAAGAGGACTTCATTAGAATGATTAAATAGCTTGAATATGTAAGGCTTGACTATGGCATCTATGAAGGACTTATGCAAACAACAAGAACCCCAGGGGTGGGCTCTTAACGCCACAAGAGACATTTTGTCTTCATAGTCCATCAGCAGAAACCCCATGGATGCAGAAGCTGTCTGCTCAGTGCCCAGGTCTCCTGTGACTACAGAAGTACCACACACTGGGATTCATATCCTGTTGGGATTGCACAGAAAGTGCAGCTTTATGTGTAGCTTCCCCAGCCCCTGTGGAGGAAGTGGGGAGAGGAGAAGCCTGCCTCCGGACTGCCAGACCCCCCCATTAACCTCCAGATTGTTTCGTTGCAGCTGTGCTGAAATGTATTCCATACACCAGCTGTCAGCCTAATGTAACTTGAAATGTGCTGCTGTAATAAACCATTATCAAAGCACTTGAGAAGAATGTGAGCCTTGACCTTATCTGGATAATTATCTAATAGAGTGCACAGAGTGATCCCTTTAATTGGTGTTGTCATCCTTTGCAGCCATGCTAGAATGTGCTGGCTTGGGCAGTTACCCATTCCTAGGATGTCCTCATACTTTTAAAATCAACATTTTATTATAGTTCCATAGCTTTTGCTATAGATGAGAATCACACAGGATTGATAAATGGATTTTATTTGGAGCATTCTAAAAATTCTGTTATTTAAATTGTTTGCTAAGTGACTCCAGTCAGTTCTTGCTGATGCTTAATCTTTTAGACTGTGTTATGTAAGTAATTCCTGAACAATATAACAAGCTTAGGTGATGGTCAGCAGACTGTCAAAATGCAGGTCCGCTTCGTCAAGACAAATTTTCACTCCATCATGACCCACTGTCATCATGTGAGGCAAGAGACTCAGCTATTTTAGGACACAAATTTTCACATTTTGCTTACCACACAAAAGCAAATTTTTAAATTTTTTAATTTTTTTTTTTTAGTAAGGGATGGGTTAGTAGGGTTCAGCAGTACATCTTTAACCATTTGTTTCCTCTGGTTTGGTGAATGGGGACAAAGAAAAGGACCCAACAATTTCTCATTGAGTTATTTTATTTAAGAGCTTTGAACAACTTTGGTTTTGACGTGCAAAGAAGGCATTTTCTGCAGGTCTATTTCTGTGGATGGGAGGGGTAGTTTTTAAGTCATTCTCTACCTCTATTATGTCTCTCAGTTGCTTTGCATTGCAAATTTATCTAGCAGAGAAGACAGTGGCACTTCTTATGTAGCAAGATATATTATCAGTTCCTATTACAGGAACTCACGGTTCTTGGACCATGAAAAAAATTCTGCCAGAGTTCATGTGTCAGTCACATCAATATACTTAAGTGTATAATGTAACCGAAACTTAATCACATATCCAGTTTATCATCTCTGAAAGAAGCATCTCATAATCTGTATTGCTGTTACATTTCTGGTTCGTATTGGATTCTGAAAGGTCAGATTCTGGAAAGCAAAATCCATGGTTTTAATAAATGTTATTTTCTAAAAATATATTGGACAATTTTTTACTGAATAGTTATGGTACTGAAATAATAGCATTTCATTTTTCACCTTACCAAGAAGCCCTTCTCTAGCCTGTACTCTTGGACTTTGGGCCTTTTATGTCTCTCAAAATCTGATGCCCAGAAGTAAATGGATCAATGTTCTCATTAAAGATGTTTATAATTTTTTTCATGCTCTGGGCAATTTTTTCTTAACATCTTATGAAAATACTCTGATAATTCCTTTATGCTGGCAAATTCATGTCAACTTAAGTTACTTTTAGTTACTTTATTTTCCTAATGAATAATTTAATCCACTATATTAATACACTGAAATATTAGCAGTCTTTCACTTGCACCCAGTGAGATATTTCAGATGTGAATAGCAACTCATTTTTCAGACTCTGATAAGAATGGAAGCTGAATGCACTGCGGATTTTTAAAAGCATTTATTGATAACAAAGGCCTACGATTTTTTTTACATGCATATAAATGAAAATACAGCACAAATATTGTCATTATTACAACAAAATAAAGGGTTAAAGTACAGCAAACATTGCACCAGTGCTATGAAAATAAAGTAATTGTATGAGTGAGCAGTGATGTAGGTCAGTTCAGCTGCTCTCCATATTCATTGTGACAGTTATTGAAATAGCTGGAGGCAGAGTGGTTACTGATACACTATACTGCATTTAGAGTTTTAGATGCTTTGGCATCAAAAGCAAGACCAATGGGAGCACTTAAAAGGCTATTGGTGATACAGAGGTTGAATTTCATCCTGAGAGAAGAGATAATGATTTTCATGGATTTTGGTGCACAGACACAATTGACAAGGCAGCAAGTATGAGATGATTATGTGATTTCTTTTTTGTTGTTGATGTTATGGCTGTTATGACACTTAATATCCCTGTTCCCTAGTTCTCCACACTTCCCTACTTAATGGAGTAAATAAGGAGAAATACCTAAAAAATGGTTGGATAATCAGATATTACTGTAACAGAGATCATTTAACTCTACATAAATCATAAACTTAAACTTCCTTGTTACATTGATAGGCAATCAAGGATGAACATTGTCATACTAGGTACTGGACAGAGAGAAAGTAGGAAAGAGTTCCCGTCCTGTCCAGGACAGTTTACTGACCACACAGTTAAAGCATATGTAGCATGAGGGGTGCACCAAACAAGAGTAGTAGCAGAAATATTGGGGACATTCAGTGATCCTGTTTTATTTGAGTGGGGAAGTAGTTAGATGGAGACAAACATTGAGAGGAAGAAAGATGACAGTAGAAAATTAAAAACACTGGGTGATAACAGTGTGGGATACAGTGAAGGAACAGGGAGTCAAGGCAGGTCTGGTCTGGCTGCTACTGCATGTAGCATTCGGCTTGTTTTTTTATGTATTCCCCTGGAGGAAAAAAGAGGGGGAGTTACCAGAACTATAGTGATTGCTACTGGACTATATTTTTATCTAATGGAAAGTATTCACTTTTTAACACCACACTTATACAGGAATAAATTCATTTGAGAAATGGACTCTTTAGCACAGGCCACAGTTTCAAGAGTATTGAATAATGTATATGACATTACTAGCAGAATTGGGATGTTCTCAGAACTACTTCTTGTGTGGAAATAAATATTGTAGCTTAGAAACAGATAAACAGACTCCTGAAATTAGTGCAAATCTTCTCACTTCACATCAAGTCTGATGCCTAGGCAGACAAATTTCTTATTTCTGCAGATTTGTATTTCCTCGACAAGTAATCCAGTAAGGTTGAAAGGTTGCTTGGGAATGTTGTAACTAAAGGGCATGTTAGTAAGACCTTTCAGCTGATACTTGTAGTTAAAGGTGAGAAAAGGGTAGGTTTCATAATGACTGATTAGGTTTGGAGTTGCACTATGCAGTTAGCAGTAGTCAAGATGGATTGTGAAAAGTATATTAGTATTATTTTAAAAGATCATGTTCTTGACTGTAACTCCTTCTTTATGACTATTTGCCTGAGAATTAACTTCACTTTTACGGAAGCAAGGAAAAACATTTCGTCTGTACTGTCACGTAACAAATATGGATTGTAGCTTTACTAAGATCTGTATTTCATGATCACAGCTCCAGCCCCAGCATAGGCAACTGTGCTGGTGGAGCTTGAACCTTTGGTCAAGATGCGAGTCCAGTTCCATGATGTGCATAGGGTGCTGTACCCCAAAAGTAAAATCACTTATTAGTTATGCTGCCTTAGTCTTGCAGCTCTTAAAATCTTCCTGAGTCTTCTGTTGCAAGATAAAAGCAAGATTTAATTTGACATTGACTCGACTTTCAGATAACTTATTTTTTACCAGCACATAGGTAAGATTTTTAAATGCACTTGAATAAAATTGATACTCTCTGCTAATTCTCATTAGAGGATTAAACTATAAGCTTTTTATGAAGTTATTCTTTATAAAGTTATTTTTATCAAGTTATTTTTAATTGACAGAAGAAAAAAATTAGAGGAACTCAAATCAGAGGAAAGCACCATTATTCAGAAGCTTCCAACCAGGAAATTATTTGTCTACTTTGAATATAAAAAAACAAGTACTCTATACTATGCAGAGAGCACACTGGGCAAACTGTATTCAAGTTTATTTTTTTCTGGGCTCTCTAATAAAAAATTCACCTGAAACATACTTCAATTTATTGGGTCATTATTCTCTGTATTATGAGAATTTTGAGTGTGAAGAGGAAAGATGTTATACTTGCTTCCTCTTTTTCTTTCCTGCTTTATTTGTGAAAAGAGGCAGAATTTGCACTGCTCATCTGGGTTTAGTCCATAAGAGGGTGAAAATCTACCTCTATGTAACAGGGCAGTGAAAGGGTTGTTGAAGAATAAACCTTGTGCAAAGCCTTGTGATTTAAATGTTTGTGGTTTTTTTCCCCTTGAAAAAGAGCCATTGTTTTTCATATGTATCCCGGAGAAAGGTAACCAGATATTTCATATCAGTGTTCTTTCTGTTGTACTGAGTTGCGTAAGCTGTTTTTATCTTACCTTTTGCCCTGCTGTGATAAAAATCACCTCCCTTCCATCTCTCATCTTAAATCTGGTCCCAGTGGTCCATGTACTGTCCTGGGAGGATGAAAAATAAATAGATTCCTTTCTGAAAAAGCAGTGTGACTTGACTAGCGTCAGATGGCTAAGGATGAGGGAAAGGACTAGTTCAGGAAGGAGAATGGCAGTGGCTGTGTGACAAGGATGAGGCTGGAAAGCTCAGGGCTTCTTGTTGGGAGGAGAGAGAAAGGAAGCGGCGCTGGAGCTAAAAAAGCAAATGGTGATGTTGGAAAAAGACTAGAGAGGAAACTGATTTACCAGGGAAGGGAAACACCTTCACATACTTTAATGCTGAATTGGAATGATTTTGTGCTTATTTGTATTCTGACAAGGAGAGCCTGAATTGTTTTATTCTAATAATAGTAGATGGCAGTCTCAGTTAAATATTCTATTTAGAGAGCAGCAATCACCTCATGGAAAACGTGTAGTATTTGTACAGGTATTAAAAACAGAGCCCAGTGAGTGAGATATTTGTGAGCTAGTTTAAAAGTGATATAAAATGATAATAGCTATTATAAGTAATAACTTGCAATTGATTGCTATATAGTTATTTCCCATTCAAAAATTCAGTCACAGTGCTTCTTTTGTATTGAAGCTTAATATACCACTAACAGGTTATATAAATCTATCGAATTAAAAGATATTGTGTACAACAGTGTGTTTTAATTATGAAATTTCACATGTTCTATTTAACTGTGGCTTTAATGAATGGGTATTTAATTAAGAGCTTTAAATCAAGTAATCAGTTTATTACATGCAGCTGAACAGTCAAAAGGAACAATAGGCAAACCTTTCCCTACCAGTGTTTATTTGCTAGTTAAATAATCTGGACTCTAGGTTACATATAAAACATGGAATAGGTGGTAGGTAGGAAGGATGCCAGAGGAGGATACTTGACAGGGCTTGATGAAGTAATGAAAATGTTGGTAGAGGCTTGTCATACAATTCACCGTGTGCCCTATACCACATTTGGAAACAGACTGTCTTACACCTTTGCCCCACCTTTGGCAAATACATTTCAACTCTAATAATGGGACATTAAAGATATTTATTGTTGGCTGGAATATAAAAGAACACATCAATTAAGATTTTATTTTCTTGACATTATTTTTTTTTCCTTTTTTTTCTCTTTCTTGTTTGCTTTTTCTTTCTAGTTCTATCACATCTTAAATGATTTCTGATTAAACTGATACATGTTTCCATGAAAAACCTACTGTTTACAACAGCATCTTTCAAAACACATGCAATAATTGAGTATGCAAAACACATGCAATAATTGAGTATGCTCACATCATAAGTCCTCCTACCCACTTGTATTTGTTGTTATTATAAACAACTGTCTTCATATGATGTCTCTGCTGTCATCCATTCAGGTTTTGATTTAATAGATTGTAAGGATAAAGGGGGCCATTCTGATAATCCATGATGCTTTTTGTAGGCTTTAAGATTTTAGCAAACAATCCTAATATTTGTCTCAAAAGCTGTGACTGATCTGTTGAATCATTTCAGAAAGACAGTCAATCTGGAAATAGGAAGTGATGCATAATCCAGTACAATGATGGGAAATTATTCCAATATTTTATTTCTTTTATTGTTGAAGGCTTGTTTTGCTTTGCTTCAGCTGAGCCTAGATGAGCTGTCAACCAAAGAGCTTTTCTTCTCATGTAGACCCTATTTATATATGATAGCTAAAGCACTTCATACTGTAGTACAAGTAATAATTCAAAATAAGTAATTCCTAAGGGTTGCAACTCAAAAGAATTGTGTGGTAAATGCTAGTGCTTTGTAAAAGGTATTCTAGTTCAGCTGAGACCAAAGCCAGGAGTGATCCTGAACTGAACATGGGGAAGTGTCATGGATTTGGTTATTAATTTTACCTTTAAGACTTTCAGATTTCATAAAACAAATTGAAATCTGGTACACACCACCTGCACATGAAACAATCTTTTTTTTCTCTGTTTAGTTTATGGCAGATACTGGTTTTGCATTTAGAGTCAAGAATAGATTTCTTCTCTCCCCCAACATAAAACAGCAAAGTTACCATGATGGTAAATACATGCAAGACATTATTATAATAAGTGGAAGAATGTTGCATATACTGAAGTTCTTTTCATCTACTCCTTTCTTCTGGGCCTACTAATAAAGCATTACTTTGCTCTTTCCTTTTCATTTTGCTGGGGCAGAGAAGAATGTGAGGGGTTTTTTTCTGTGTAGGAATTTTGGAATGGGGAGATGAGGTTTTGTTTTGATGTTTTGTAGGTACAACTTCAAAATATATATTTCTTCATATCAGCTTAACAATGCCTGCCCCAAATGCTACATCTTTGGAGGATGCTAACTGAAGAAATTGTTTTTCAGATTTATAGCTATATTAGATTGGATCTTGTGTTTTGACTTTCTGCTCAGGTTACTATTTCAATTTGAACACATTCAATGGCTATTGGGTGAACAATAAAATGGAAAGAAATGAAGATGAGTTGGAGTTTTAAGGTTAGGTAAATTATACTTAGATATAATTTAAAAACAACTGCAATTTTAATTCTGCTTAATAACAGTCCAAGAGCATCTGCAGTAGAAACATTGATCAATGATTATAAAGCCTTTCACTGATTTACTGGGCAAACAATTTACAGTAAGGACTACCTATGGATGGCACCAAGAATAAACATTACAGGAGCTGCACTGGAAAAGGCACAGCTTTAGAGTACAGCATATTGGTGGTTGTATAGAAGCTATATTCAATGACTGCATGAATATTTTTACTGTGTTACAGTATTTTTATAGTTCTTATTGGAAGGGATTGAAATTCTTCCTCTGACCTCAGCTGAATATAGAAATTGGGTACTGGATTCAGGAGATATTTGGCCTAAATGGCCTTTGGCTTAATTTCTGTCTCTCTAGCCTGTTGATCTTTTGACAGTTTTGTAGAGCATACCTTCTCCCAGCAGTGAGCAACAATATATCAAGGCTCTCAACTTCTATGTATGCAGCTGCAAAAGATGCAAGGCAGTAATATTGTCCCAGATGTTCTTCCTTTCCCCCAGCCACATGCTGGTTCTCCTGGTATGGTAGCAAAACCTTTTCTGGGGAAAAACAAAGGGATGACATTGCATTCAACGTATAAAGAGAAGTCAGGCTGAGACCAGAGCAGGACACTGGAGATTAGTACAGAGGTGGAAAGCCCATATTACAAGTTTTCCTGTTACGTCTTGGGTAAGGTGGAAAACAGTGCTAAGGCAATACAATATGTGAAATAAAAAGAACTAAAATTCTGCATGATAACTTGTAACTATTTTCATTTTAAAATTTATCTTTAAATGTTGAGTTGTGAAATAATAAGAAAAAAAAATGTTAAAATACTTAAAAATTTTGCTCAATGCTGTTGTAAGCCATAAAAATGAAAAGATCTGCTTGGTCTGAAGTTACAAGTATGTTCTGAAATTAATCTTTCAGCTGTCCTTCTTCTAAAAGGTGTGACTGAAACTGTTTTTCCATTGCAGGTTTTAGTGTTGCTAACCCATGTGTAGCACTGTGCTAAGTGAATGATGCAAGAGGCACATAATAATGAATTACATCGCTCTATTTTTATTTTTTTCCTCCAGAGGGATAATAATGGTTTTGGTGTGATATGAGCTGACAAAGGGCAGAGGCCCCGATTCAGAATAGGAATTATCACTGCTTCACACATTCCTATGAAAATGCTTCTTACTACAGGGAAATTGGGAGAATTTAGAAATATATGCTTGTGAGAATGATTCACAGAACTTCTTAGATTTTTGCAGTTTCCCTAGTCCTTTACTATGACCTCAGTCTTTACTTTCACTCATAACTTGAACAGAAAACATTGTGCAAAACATGTAACATGGTGAATGGCCATTTGGCAAAGCCCTGGTACCTCAAGCTCGCCTTCTCAAACAGAGTTGTGTATATAGGTTGCACACCAGAGGTTCAAAGAGCCTCTGAAATGAAAAAGAGGACAAGGTTGAGGTACACATATTTAAAATTATTTTTAGCATGGCAAATTTTTGACATTGAACATCTACTGTAGTTTTTCCGAACACTTAATCTCTTCTAGAAGCATTGATCCTGTAAATATGGAGAAACTGTATTTTAGTGTTTGTTTTTGAGAGAGTGCTCATCGTTGTTGAGATCAGGCAATAAGAGGGAATGGAGGGAAGAAACAAAAGCTTCATTTTTTCAGGAAATATTGCTTTCAGAGTTCATTTCTCTTTTGATGTTGGCTTGAATACTGTTTCCATCACACAAATAAACTTTCCTTATTTACTCTTTACTTTGTATGATTGGACTTAAAGTGACAAAGTTTTCTATGCAGGAGATAGATATACAAGTAGTTTTTAGTTCTTTGCCATCCTTCTCTCTGAGATTAAGTCTCAAATACCTACCATTGGGGGTTTAGTACTCTAGGAAAGCTTTGTTTCTTTATCAAACAGCGGATTTTCTGGTTTGTTGGTTTTAAAAACCTTCCAGTGCTGCTTTGATTGAGTGCTGGTGCAAAACCTACAATACATAAGGCTATTCCAGTGCTAAAGCTGTGCAACTTTCTTTTAAAAATTAAATGTTTTGTCTTTGAACACGCAGCCTGACGTAGCATGTGCCATACTCTCATAAAACTATTCTTTGTATCTCAGCCATTTTAAAAAATGATAAATGTACTGTGCCATACATATTTTGATAGTGTTTAATGAAGCTGAAAACATAGTCTGCTACTTTAATGGTATTATTGCCTTTATTTTTCTTAAATGACATTTTATAATTTCATTTCAAATTCCTTCTCGCTGAAAGAATGAAAGCTTTAATTACTTTACTGTAAGTATAAGGGGGTGTGTAACGCATTCTAGCCATTGTATCTAACTGTTGAACTATACTGATACATATGACTGGCACTACTAATATCAACTGAAGCACTGAAACAATGAAACTATATATTAACCTCCTAGTATCTATAGAAGGCATTGGCACCATGGACATTTTGTGTTTGAAGAATACAGAATTATTTTGGATAACAAGCAATAAGTGAATTTTCCTTATCTCCTACACAACAGTTAACTCCTAATTTCTCTCATATTGCAACAATCTTACATAAAGTACTATATATTATGCCTGTATTTTTCACATATTTAGTTATACATATATAAAATAATGGTAAAAATGAAAGGAATTGTCATTATTTCATCTTATACTTTAAAGTTTGTTCTGTGTGTTCCTTATTTTCTTTTTACTTAGGGTCCAAGTTGATAGTTATTGTTACTTTTATCTTCATATAATTTTAAATTTTTATATATTATTATATACTCTGAGCTATATTATATAGATCAGAGTTGTGACTCTGGCCTGTTTTAGTTTTCAAAAAAAAAGTATCATTACAGAAAAGAATCAGTGTATTTTGATCTACAGTCAGATAAATAATACTCACATATTTTCTCTAAACCTACAATTGTGTGCATATCATAAGGTCATGTAATACTGTCAAGTTTTAGATGGAGCCCCTTACTGATACTTAATTGCCTGATATGACCAGCATCTACTTTATGAGTTTAATCATAATAAATTTATAAAATTAAAAATATCTTCACATTAAGAAAAATATGACTTGTTTCATATACGGCACACAGTATTTTCCATGATTTTTTTTCTTCTCTTGGATATTTGACTTGGCTAAATCACTACATCTTTGTTACAGAAGAAATTATGAAGGTATTCCAGGCTTCTGTCATCAGTGATATAGCAGCAGATGACAGAATGAATGGGCCACAAGCAAGAATTCTTTGAATCTTCCATGCCATAGCAATTTTTCCTTAATGAGGCACTCAGTAGCATGCCTGGAGTTTCTTTGTTTTATGCAAAATCCCAAATCGAAAAATTACCTGGCCTTTTTAGGTGCAATAGAATTTAATAGGTTTATAAAGTAGTTATCTTAATGAAAAAGAAGAAATATTGCATAGTAGCTCTCTGGTCTTCCATGTGAACTGTATACAGTTTACAGAAGGAAGAGCATAGTTGCCCTTACTTTAGCACACAGGAAAATAGTTAGAGAGACACTCTAATAGAAACAGCAAAAGCTGTGAGAGAGGGGAAACTGGAAAAGGCAGAAAAAGGAAAAATAGCTTCAAAATGGTAGGTCACAGAGAGTCAGGAAAAACAAAGCCGTCAAACTCTTTCTGCAGCTAGCCTCACATTCAGTGCTAGGCATGGCCTACCTCTTTGCTTCATTAACAGTGCCAGCTGTCAGCAAGAGACAAAAACCCCAGAAAAGACCTTGCCCCTTCTGAATGACTGAGATGTACTCATTCATGTTCTTCTCCATGATGTCCTATAGTCTTTGGTGTCAGGTTCCCAAAATGTTTCAAAGCCCATGATGGACCCTGAAAAGGGATGTTGCTTGTGACTTGGTGAACGGTGTAAGGAATATAGCTGACATCTAAGCCAGTCTTTCCAAGTTGTCATCCTGTTCAGTGGAAAACTGCCCAGGAGCAAGGCAGCAAGCTCACCTCCATGAGCACTTGCTCATGATTTCCATCAGTAACACTAACAGCAAGTATCCCACAGGCTGTGGGAGCTGGGGAAGTAGCCTTGTTGGGCTCTACGCTCTCCTTACTGCTTTCAGTTACGTTCCCACAGGCTAAGTCATTTGTATTAAGCTTATGAAGAGGTGTGAATTAATCTCCAGCCTGACTTTATTCTTCTACTTACTGCTAAACAGCTGGCAAAAGACATCTTTTAACTGAACCATTCCTCCTTTTCTCATTGTCTTCAGTAACATGAAGGAGCAGAAACGTGAACATGATTATCAATTATGATTATTGCCTATTTACATCTGCTTGAAATTCTAGATGCTTGAGAAGTCTGCTTGTTCTACTCAGTATGGGAAAAATATTTTCATAAAAAATTCACAACTTCTCGGTAATTCTTTTGGTACATCTTGCTCTATTAATACAGTCTCTAAGAAAATGATATTTTTGAGGTGGTTGTCATATATTACCTGCTAGAAAGCCATATTACCTACAGCTCTAAGTAGTATAATATTCTGTAAGTCCTAAGATGGATTCATCTCTAGGTATCCTTTGTATGAAGATTTCTTTTCAGGTATGGAAAAGGTAATTTAAATGGTTGCAACACTTTCTGCCTATATATTTACTCCTGGGATGCACATGGCAGCTGTATGTGTAGACCAGTATTACATAAACATTTACCTGTTTCAGACCTTTCAAAATGTGCAAGGTCTAACTTCTTTCCATGATCATTTATTCTGAGGTAAAAGGTTTATTTGGATTGATTATTTTTTTTTTATGTTAAAATGAGTAAGGGCCAGGTTGCTTGCTGTCTAAGCTATGCAAGTCTATTAGAATCCGTTCTTTTGTTCTCCAGAACAGCTCCAGCTGACATATATGGGATATGTCTCTCCCTTGGTCATGGAGGGCGCAACCCTGCCCAAAAGTAGAAGAAAACCAGCATGTGCCAGTTTAGGGGGTTTGATTTTCAGTTTAGAAAGGTGCGGTAGGCATCTCCTTCCTCCTCATGAAGGAAACGTTAAAAGTCATTTCCCCAAATGCATCCAGAATATGTTCTCATTATGGGGGTTAGCTTGCTTTCTTTAGTAAGACATCCTGGGAAATACTTTGCTACCTTTCCTTGCCCACTCCCAGCAGATTCTTTGAATGTGTAGGTCAATCTGAGCTCTTATGTGGGTCAACGTAATGTAACTTTGCATCTTCCCATTTATAGAGATAATGTGGTCTCAAGTATCAAAATAACTTCTTAAACAGGACAGTCTCTTAGGTATCATTAGGTAGTTTCCACTAATATTTTCTACATATTGCATGAGTACAGCTACTTAAAAAGCTTGGGAACAGATTTTGAATTTAACACTTGCAGACAAGGTGTAAAGACTGACAGACAGCTCAGCATGGGTCAGGGCACAAACAGAAGCTCCTGCAAAATGCCTTGCCAAAAAAAGAAAGTAGACAATAAATTTGCATCTCTGCATGACAAGAGGCAACAACCAAAATTCTCCTGAAATTTGTGAAGGGGGAGAAGAAAATAGCATAGTGAAGCACTCTGTACACAGAAAAATTATTATCCAGAAGGTTGAAGCTACTCATGGCTGACTGGGCAGGTAAAGGTGGGATGAAGGATATTGCAGGCAGTGATATGTATTGTCATCTTTCAAAAATAAGAGATTCTGTAGGACTGCACCTCACCTGGGGAGGATGCTGCCCATGCTGTAGACACCGTTTCCCTCCTTCTGGTGCAGCCCCAGGCCTGCTGCTCTCTGATCATCACTGGGGCCAGCATTGGGTGCCCCAGGCAGAGCTGAAATGGAGCCCCTGGGCCCAAGGGCAGGGGTGCGGGTAGGTTTTCCCTGGTGGCCAATGAATGTCTGACACCACAGCCTGTTAGTGTTGCAGTGGTAGGTCTGGCTTCCAGGATGAATTGAGGTGGTTGGGTGTTTTGGAGGCATGGGGGTTTGTTCTTAGGGTGCTAACTGCCCTGTGCCGTATTTTGAAGTGTAAAGAGGCCATTAGAAGGCAAGTTGGATTTTAAAAGTAACACTACTGCTGTTCATGCTTACTATACTATAAGCATCTAGCAACATAGTCTCCAATAGTGTGTACAGAAAGAGCAGTAAGTGTTTTTTCTCCCCAAAATATTGTTGGATTTGTTTGAGGGATGAGCAGAGAGATAACATGCCAGCAGAGAGAAGAGCGTGCTTGCGGAGGGTTGCTGGGATTTTTGTGCTTTTTCTTAAGGGAAAAAACCTTGGCTAAAGAGGGAGGTAAGAAGAGTAAAAGGGAAGGAAAAGATAAAGGGAGAGATTGAGGAGAGGAAGAAAAGCATGGAGCAGCAGAGAGAAGACAGTGTGAAAAGGCCGTTATTTAAATGTAGCAAGTTATTTAAATTGGCAAGTAAGTTACTAGACAGAATGCATGATTGACTGGGGAATGTTAGCAGAAGTTTTAAGTCACTTAATTGGCCTCTTAATCACTGACCAAGTTGCTTTCTTTCAGTGCTGTGGTTTCAGCCCACCCAGCTGGCAGCAAAGCACCAGGCAGCTGCTCCTCCTACCCCCTCTGGTGGGGTGGGAAGGAGAAAATACAACAAAAGGCTTTTGAGGGTCATGTCAAAGGACAGGGAGGGCTTGCCCACCAATTATGGACATGGGCAAAAGACAGACTCGACTTGGAGAAACAAGTTGAATCAGAGTAGGGCAGTGATAAATACAACTGGATCTTAAAAACACCTTCCCCCCACCCCTTCCTTCTTCCCAGGCCCTGCTCTGCTCCGTCGTCCCTGCCAGCAGCACAGGGAGCAGGAATGGGGGTTGTGTTCAGTCCCAGTTCATTCCATGTAGTTTCTGCTGTTTCTTCCGCCACAGGGGGAAAACTCCTTACAGTACTCCCCTGTGGCAATGTGGCATTCCTCCTATGAGAAATAGTCCTCCACAAACTTCCTCTACAAGCATGGGTCTCAGTCCTCCCAGCAACAAACTGCTTCAGGACAGGCTACCCTCACAGTCACGGTGTTCTGTGGGATCAGTTCCCTGCTCCAGCATGGGGTCCTCCACGGGCTGCAGATGGGATTCTTCTCCACTGTTGATCTCTTAAGGGCTGCAAGCACTCAGCCTGCCATCTCCCCATGGGCTGAAGGGGAATGGCTGCTCTGATGTGCCTCCCCTGCTCCTTCCTCACTGATCTCAGTGTCCACATGGTTGTCTCTCTCAGCATCCACTCCTCTCCAAACAAAAGAGCTCCCAAAATAAAAGAACTTGCTCAACAGATATTTCCCCTCTTAAATACATTATTGCAGAGGTGTTGACTGTCTCAGCCTTGGCCGCAAGCAGGTCCAACTTGGAGCTGAGAAAGCGTCTTGAAGCTCCTTACAGGAGCCATGCCAGTATCCCCAGCAAATATTTTTAAAATGTTTTACATGAGGCCTTGAATATTTGCTATGATGGTATATGAGCATACTTACATACCTACCTGTTCTACAAAATCCTTATATCCTTAACAAAACTATGAAACAAATGCACTGTGTGCTTTTCAAAGAAAAAAGAAAACAAACTATGCCTCTGTCTTTATCTGATTAAAAGCCTAAACTAAAATCCTAGTAGCCAAGCAGTCATGATTGTCCTAAAGAATTCCCTGAAATGGATTTATTTTGGACATGATATGATTGCTCTAGCAAGTGAAGGTTAATGCGCCTGTCACCCCAAAAGGAATGGTGGGTGCAGTCATTAACAAGTGCCTCTTTTCTATATCAGTGCCCAAATACCTTTCTGAATATCAAATTTGCTTGTTCTCTATTCTCCTTTTCTCCATCAGCCTTCATGATTCCTTTCTGATCAGGTTAACTTTTTTCATTTGTGGCAATCATTCATCAATTTATTCTGAGACCTTCCACAGCCAATACAGAAATCCATTAAATCTATATAACAAGTTAATCTCAACTAATAATTACTCATTAATTTTGCTAGAAATACACATTTTCTTCAGCACATTGCCAAGTCACAAGCCTGAGAAAAAAGTGAAGTATTTAATCTGTTTTGTAAAGTTTGTTAATGATAAATTCTGGCAAATTAGGTCCACTGTGCTGGGGTGCATTAAGTTTAAAAAACTGATTAACTGTATGCCAAGCTGTCAAAGAAATTTTGCATGAAAAAAAAGAAGTTGTTAACATTATGTCTGTGCCCAATGATTTCATAATGTCCATTTTAAATATACATGGAAAAAAACACATCAGCATACAGGCATTTTTAAAAAGTTGAGTTTTGCAACTATCAAAAGAGAAGCCTGAAAGAGCTTTTTTACTCCCTCACACCCTACCCCGGTTTTTCTTCTTTGTATCTTAGACTTTAAAAACACTTCTGTTTTCCCTCTAAAGTTTTATTTACATGTGCTTGCTAATTGAATTGAACTCAGACTTTGGCCTTCCTGAAGAGCTCCTCCTTATTCTTGCCCTCCCGTCAAACCACGGCTGCATCCTGGGATACTGTTTTCCAGTGCAGCCTGGTTCACTGACACAGGTAGGTCATAGCCTAGGACAATTTAGGAGTCCCACACTTGCTAAAATACTCAACCTATTTTATGGCTATTTCCTTAATATCCTGTTTCTGCAGAGTTAGTAAAATATCTGACAAACGGTCAAATTGATTGCACAGCTTCTCTCTGTTGAGCTTAACTTCTGCTGTTCCCTGCTGCTGCTCTCAGTGTATCTTCACTTCTGATTGATTTTCTTAATTCAAAAATTGATTAAAAAAGTCTTTTCTAATGAAAAGCGTGTTTGTCAATATTCTCCATTCCCTCTGTGGATTTCTGTTACATTTTTATTTTGATTGCTAGCTTCTGACCTGTTCATATTCTGGTTGGCTTGAAAACCCAAGTCTTTGTTCTCCATACAAAAATGTGATCATCACATTTGGTCTCATCTTCTCTATCACACCATGCTTTTTAGTGAAAGGCATAATTTCATTTTCAAGGTCTTTTTGGGAGCAGACAGCAGCCTTATATTGCCAGACCAGGAGAGTATTTTTATATTCAGAAAGAGAAGAAAAATAATGTGTTGTGAGCAGTCTTTATTCCTGGCCAGAGATGAATTCCCAGATAAAAGGATATATTTCTTCTTTGCCTTGTGACATAAAGTCAGACTTAAAAAACCTTCTACTTGTTCAAAGTGACTCAGGGGCTGAAGAAGTGACACTAGGTAAGATTGTGCATGACACACAATGCTGCTGTGTGCTTGTTCTGCAGATTCAAAGTACCCCTTTGGTTCTTGAACTTTTTTTAGTTTGATAGAAAACCCATCATAATGTTTGACTATTACAAAGCTTCAGCATCACAGGTGTTGAACTTTACCTGACGTTTGTATACATCATACAAGATGTAACAAGTGAAATTGGGTTACAGACATTTTTTTGTGTTGTGGTGATGAATTATTTCTGTCACTGATCACCACAGCAGCAATGGAGTACACAGCTGTAATAACACATTTTCACATTTCATTTGTTAGTTCCATTATTGATTTAATCTTTTTCTGATACACCATTTTTCCCTTTGACTTACTTTGCTATTAAATAAAACAACTTTGAGGTTTCCTTTATTCAAAGAATATTTTTTAACTAAAAGAAATCCTATATTTGAAGGAAAAATAGCATCATTACCCAGTTCTCTAAGATTTTATACAACCAAACATATCCTCTCATTAATTTGGTTTTCCATGGTTCTGTATTACCAGTGTGACAGGCAAGCTGTTGAGATGAGATGGAATATGAATGCACTTGTAACAGAAGCACCTGCCCTCCTTTCATCCCTTACTGTTGTGCAAAATACTAGTCTCCTACAACAGCAGACCTAACAACGGGGTTTCCTCTGCTAATGCAGAAGATCATTTCTCACATGGCTACCCCTTCTTGGTCAGTTCTTCAGCGTAATATTGCTCACTAGGAAAATCTGGTCTTTCAGTGCTTATGATGTTATGTTACTTTTTCTATTCCACTAATACTTTGAGCTAGCATTATGTATCAGGAGGATGTGAAGTGAGACTCTGAACTCTGAATCAGCATGGAGGATCACATTTTGGTTGATCAGGAAATCTTCACTAGCTACTTTTTTGATGTGTAAAGGGAGTGAGTTGGTCGTTTTCCTTCTTTCCCTAAAGTATTCAGCATTATTGGGCATCTAGTGGATTTTTCTGATGTAGTGAACTGGCAACTGATTTATTCGGGAAGACCTAACCAGCAGTCATGCCTATCAGTGCACCCTGGTTTTCCTCTGGTTTAACTGTAGCAGTTCAAAGTGAAATATTGTTAACAAATTACAAGCTGCAAAGTAGCCTCATTTGTGCTTATAGCAATACAGCCATAAATGCACATAGATTGTAGAAATAGAACATCCCTTCGGTGGAGGAATTTCTCCAGTGTCTCCTATTGTCACTGCATAGGTCAACAACCAGGATTTGAAAACAATAGGGGAAAAAATTTTCCTCTTGTGCCTTCTTTTCATGTTTGCATTAAAGCTTTTAAACAGTATGGAGTGCTAAATATTATAGAATAACACTGACCATTGAGCTTTGCCTATGAGAGGCAGTTTCTTTGCCTATGAGATGAAGTTTATCAAGTTCTGTGGTTCTGATTGTGTCTAAATCCACAACAGAAAAAAATACACAGATTACACTGTTTAGACTAGCCTACTTCCTTTTTTCCCTTTTCCCACCTTCTTGTTCTTCAATACACTACTCAGAGCAGCTCTCTGTAAGAAGGATCTGCACAGATCAGGTGATGTTGCAGACATACATGTTCTCTCCACGAATCTGGGATCGTCTCCAGTGTATCTGTTTAGGTAGTTTCCTCTGACATAAGCTGACTTTATCCAAGATGGATTTGTTTCTATTTTGTTAGCGTTTAGAGAAGGATGAGAAGGTGGGTGTGTGAGTGGTCCCTTTTGGACAGGGACAAGGGAAAGTGCAAATTATAAAAGAGTAATTCTAACTTCGGAGAGGAAAGGAAAATATGAGATACAATTCCCCAAGGCTGGAGCAATAAAATATAATCCCATTTACTTTCTACTAGTACTTCAAAATATGGACAGCAGCAGAAATAATTACTCTGTATGATCTAAAAATCACAGGTAGTCAGAAATTAGGCGGCAGCCAAGTCAATTACCAAGAATAAAGCTCAAATTGTATGTGTGATATGAAGTGATTCTAGCATCTGTGCGTTTACCAGTCTACCCATAGACCTCCCATTGTCGGACACCTGCAGGCGTCATTGCGGCAGGCTTGCCATTTTCACTACATATAACCCTCCTTGAAGGGTTTGCTGGTCATGTCCGTCAGTATGAGTAGTATTTATGAGCCAGATAAAAGGAACTGCTTGTCTGTCTAGGAATGATAAAACATATTGTCTCCAGATTACCAATTCTGAAAATGAAGCTGGCTGAAGGCAGTAGGGGACGTGTTTTCCTATTGCAAATGGACGCATTAGTACAGCTATCTCAGAGCAGAATCATGTGGTGTTTCAGACTGCTTTTAAAACAATCATCACAAAAAAGAAATTAAAAAGAATTCCCAGGTATCATAAGTACAGGCTCCACAGGAGAAAAACAGCTGAAAGGAGAAATGTGGATAAATGTAAATTTTGGCAAAAGGCAAAATCCTTCTTCTCTTTTCAGAATTCACCTGTATTTCTGATGTTTGACTTTATCATACTGCCCCAAAAGATTGTACTTCCAGATGTGATTGTTGAGGAGGATAACCTTATATTTAAAACAGAAAACATGGAATACAATTAATTAACTTGTGTAGCTATTAGGAATCTGGTAAGAAACTTCTAATGAACTTCTTAAATTGTAAATCTTCATTTTCAAAAATTTTCTGAACTCTGTATAGAGAAAATCCTTTTGTAACTTGAAGAAACCACCACTAACCCAGTTAGTTGAGATTTAAGTACAGTACTTCCAGAAGCATTATCTCTCCATGGTAATTCTATCTGACCTAAATCTGTTCCTACTGGAATCAGAATGAGTTTTACTTCTGGTTTCCAGGAAGTCATGAAAGTTCCCAACCCTTCTCAGGTTGTTTTGTTTTCTACTTAAAAGCAGCTCATATTCTCAAAAATTCTTGCTGGGTGTTGATAAACTTTCAGGAATACTTATAAAGGCGATACAAAATGGTAGGAAATGACTTGGTAGCTCTTTTAACTAAGTTAGTTACCAAACCTTCAAGTGCTTAGGAATGTTCTCTTCATTCTTCATGTTATGGAATTTGTTATTCCTACAGACAGTGAAACAGAGTAAGTCTTAAAGACTCTGTGGCCTCTAACATTTTTAAAAAAGAATTCTCCTATTCATTAATGTTGCAGAACATAAAGAACAAAAGTTGGTGGAAATAAGTGCTATGTACTACTGTCTATTCAGACCCCAAGAAAGGCTTTCTTCATTTATTATGTAAGAACAAAATTCCCTGTTTACACTCATTGCCAGAGCTGTGTATGTCATGGAAGAGCGATGGTAGCAATCTGCAGAGCCACCATTCATAGTATGACACAGAACTCTTCCTTGTTCTTAGAGTGGTCTTAGCCACAGGGTTACCAAATCAAGAGCAAAACATGAGTAAAACACAGTAAGAGATTGTGACATAGGCCAGAGCTTCTGAAAAACATCTGAGGTTTTGAAGTACTTGCAGTGCTATTTCATGGTAACTTTAATGTCACAAACCAGCAAATGTTAGTAGAAAAAAGGGAAAGATTCTGGAGTAATCTCAGTCTGCCTATGCATAGATTGTCAAGTGGAGGAATAACTAAATGTTTCCTAGACAGGGTTAAGTAGAAAAATCCCACCATAACCCAGTATAGAAAACATTCCCAAATTAATCCAGTAAATATTTGTATGTTTTTAAAGGAAGTAATCTAATTTCAGCTTTGTTCAGCCATTTATCCTGTGCATGCATCCTGTTGGCTCGCTGTTGGCTCACATTAAGGAGAGCACAAGCTAACTTAATGTTTACAAATGTTTACAAATTTATATCTTCTGAAAAACAGATTTGAGTACTGATGTTTTTCATTAAAGTTCTAAAGAATCCTCCTAGTCACTGCAGTCTTGATGTTTGGAGATGTTCTAAATGATGTGAAAAGAATGGGAATGTGCATTTATGTAGCTTAAAGTGAGGTGGTGTATGAGAGAATAAAAACACTGAGTGGTGGTTCAGAGAGAACCATTCCTGTGCTGTGCAAAGCAATAAAAAAATCTTGCACCTGACCTCCCTTCTCAGTGTACCCACTTAAAGTCAGTTTTCCTTCAGTGAGTATTACTGGAAAGCCTAAAATACATTATAGAATTTCCTTCTACTTCTGCCTGTCCAAACCCTCAAAGTTCGTGCAACTTCAGCATACAATAAATCAAATATAAACAGAGCACTTAAGGATTTGATCAATTTGAAGGAATTTTTGTCATTCAGGAAAAATACATATTTTAACAACAGGAAGATTATACGGGTTTGGAATTAAAATAGTTTTCTTCCACTTTCATCAATCAGTTTTATGAGATAGGATCTCTTTATATAGAGACAGCAATCTGTACAAATGTCAAATTATTGAACAGCTCTTTCATGAATATGTGGCAACCCATTTTAATACTGATCATTGATCTTGGCAATGAGAGTAAAATCCCTTTGAATTTTATTGTTAGATTAAATTTATCTATTAAATATACAGAAAAATTGTGTGTTGTGCACTGCTGCAATAGATGCAATGACTTTATAGTACCCGTTTTCTTATTTTTTCAATGCTGCCCTCCTGAGATGACAGTAGGTATTAGGACATGGAAATGAAACAGGATGGTCGTTCACAGTCTTTCAGGGCCAGAGAACATGCTCAGGCTGCTGTGTAATTAATTACCCCTTGGAGATATTATTTCATGTGGAGTACATTTTCTTCTATTAAATTGCCATTTATTTGTGACCTTTAATTTATCATAAACAGCCTTCTTTCTACATCCTAGGCAGCAATGGGAAACAACAAGAAATTGTTGCATTGCTCTCCTTAAATGACGCTTGCAGCTTGGCAGAGTGACAAGAAAGCCAGTAGGTTTACCATTCAGGAGCTGAAATAAAGGGCTTTGCAATGTCATTTTCCATCCATTGCCCCTAGCAACATTTTAGCTCCTTGAAATTTTAGAAATACAGTTAACTGTTGGGTTTTCCCCTTCCAGAAGTTTCTGGGATAAATAACCAATTGTGTCATTTTCTTTTTTAATTAATGCTATCGCATTGGCCTTGGCATGTATTTAAAGGAAGTTTCTAATGGTAACCCTCTGAACCTGCTTAGCCACTTTTTGTTTCTTCCCTCTGTCCCCTTTTGGGGGGAGTTGAGGGCAGCTCTTGTACTGAGGTCAGACCTAGGGAGTGTGGATGAACCCCAGGAAGGCTGGTAGAAGCCAAGTTAGCATTTTTTCCTCTTCAGACCCTGAAATGTCACTCTTCCTTCCTCAGTGCATATACTGTGTCCTATCAAATCAAGCAAAACTGACCTCAGCTTCACTGTGACATTTTGAGAGAAGACGATGGAAATGTGCACTGAAATTTTATGACTCCAAATTGGTAATGGCAAATATTAATGACAGTGGATGTAGAGTATATCGTCATTGTGGTTCAGAACAGGGTTCAGCTCGTTGTAAGTAGGAAGGAACAAGATCTGGATTGAATATGGAATTAAAAGAAAAGGCTTAAACCACAAGCCTCTAATCCAGTCCTTCGGCCTTTTACCTAAAGGTTGGCAGTAAATACTGAAGGCTGTGTTCTGTGACTTTTTTTTTTAAATTGAGGGAAGGGCTCAATTTGTAGTCTAAGCTGATCATATTTATATGAAAGGGAAGGCTGTTCTTCCTGACAGGATCTCTGCATACAAAATAATCAAACAGTTGTTTTCCTCCAATGTTCAGGCCACACAGGTGTTGACCAACTGAAATGCACAGAATGAATAAGACACTTTAGCAAGAAATCCTCAGAAGCAAGTTAAGTCTTTTTGACTTAAGCAGAATAGTTGAATTACTTAAACATTTGCGCTGTGCCAAAGAATGATGTGATCCTTTAGAGCCATAATTATATCTACTGGGGTCTTGCTGTGGGGTTGTAGGGGTTTGTCATGAACATTGCTTAAGTCTCGTTTCCACCTTTGGCATCTTCATCCTTGACCCAAGACCCCTCAGACTTCAGAGTGTAGGTATGGCTGCATTCAGCAGGAATAATCCTGTACATAGAGCTGTTAGTGGTAATGTGTGTTGGAGCCTTGGAGTTGTTGGTGCTGGAGCCCAGCCGAGGTGTTTGGCCTTTAGCTAAAAGCTAAAGCCATTTATTGCTGTATATAGAATCATGGAATGGTTTGGGTTGAAAGGGACCTCAAAGATCACCTAGTTCCACCCCCCCTGCCATGGCAGGAACACCTCCCACTAGACCACGTTTCCCCATCCAACCTGGCCTTGAACACCTCCAGGGATGGAGCATCCACAACCCCCCTGGGCAACCTGTTCCAGTGTCTCATCACCTTCACAGTGAAGAATTTCCTCCTAAATTCCAACCTAAATCTACTCTCTTCCAGTTTTAACCCATTACCCCTTGTCCTATCGCTGCAGGCCTTTGTGAAAAGTCCCTCATCAAAACATGCACCTAAAAATCTGAGTGTCAGGAAGTCTTATTTTCCAGATGCCTGTGTATTTAAGACAAAAGTTTTGTAGCTTCAGGTCATACAATCTGCAAAGCAGAAGTTTAAAAGAAAAAACCCCAAACTTATGCCCCCAAATACAATGTTTTGTATTGTAAGAGCCTGATAAGCTAAAGAACGTGGGTTCTAGTGAATTCAGTGTGAAGTTGTGCTGTGCTGAGATGCTGTAGCAGCCTATCGGCTTCTACTCTCGATGAGAAAACCTAAATAAATATACACATATATGAAGATTCATCGGCATTCTGGAGAAAGAGCCGCGCTGCCCATTTGTGTCAGGTGCCAGAGCGTCTGCTTGTCCCCGTCCTCCTGCCACCCGGGCCGCGTTCACCCCGCCGCGGCGGCGGGAAGGGACTGGGACCCGTGTCGCCGAGGGACGTTCCGCGCCAGCCCAGTCGCGATGGCTGCGGAGGGGCGGGGCCGGCGGCGATGAGGGTCTGCCGGGGCGATGGGGGCTCGGCCCGCCGTTGCCATGGAGACCTTTGTGCCCGGCGGAGCACGCCTTCCCGCCCGCTGCCCCGCTGGGCCGGCGGCAGCTGCCCGCCGACACCGGGCCTGCCCCCTGCACTGCGCCGAGGGTCTGCTGCTGCTTGCCCTGCCCGAGCGTTCCTAACGGCCGGCAGCGCTTCCCGGCTAGGCTTTCTTCCCTGAAGTTTCTTTTTGTAAGTGGTAAAAGGAGAGAAATAAACAAACAAAAAAAATCCCCCAAAAGTAGATGTGTCTGAGCTGCTGCTCCTCCGCCTGACAGGAGGGAAACCGAGCTTGGCGTTGAGGAGGCTTCCCGGAGCGAACGCTGAAGTGATTAAGGAGATGAGTTTACAAGTGGGCGACAAAGGTAAAGCGTTAAAGGTGGATCGCTCGTGTGGGGCTGGGGTGTGGTTGGGTTGGTTGCGGCGATTTCTCGAGAAGGCGTGTAACTTGTTTTCAACGTCACTTCTGAGTGGCTTGGACATATCTCTGGAGCTCGGAATGCTTTAAATATGGATACACGAGAGTGTAGAGGGAGCAGAAGTGCTCAATTTTAGAGTCTACGTGAAGGGCTGTCTTACTTGTGTGGCTGGTAGGTTTTGGTCAGGTTTTTTCCTTTCTTTTTTTTTAAAAAAACCCCCATCATTCTTGGCTCAAAAAAGGCGAGAGAAATGGATACTGTAAACCCTATTAAAGGCAAGCAGGTAAATGTTACTCTTTAGTGGAAGTGTCTTCTTTCCCCAAATTGCTTCGTGTCTTATTCAGCAACACTTTGTGGTTATTTCTTGTTTCAACTTGTCTGAGGCAAAGAAAACCGGGAATTCCACCGAGATACAGTTGAACAGGCTGATCTTCCTTGTGCAGAAATGCCTTTTTGTAAATGCATGCTTTGAGCTTACAGACCTGTTGCTTTGTACTTTTACCTTAGAAAATGTTCTCAATAAATACTGTGTAACTCAACCGTAGTGATATCTTTTTCTCAGATTATAGTCTAAAATAGGTGAGAATGGGATTTGCATCTCTTATAATTATGTTTAACCATTAAGTCTTTACAAAGCTTTTCAGGTAGATTTTTTTTTTTGTGTGTAGATGGGTCAGCTAATTTGAAATTCATTACAGAAGATTAGTGAAAATAATTCATGCCCATGAATTCCTAGTTTCATCTGGTGCTGCTCCAGTCCCAGGAAAACGTGACTGAGCAAGGGTTTAAATAAATGAATTTCATGTGGGAGTCAGTTATGTGAGAAAGTCCCAACAGCCTGTTCTGACACAGATCTATATGCTTATTAAGTTAACAGTTTATTTACTAGTTTGATCTTTTGGATGAATTCAAATGAAATATCTGAAATTTAAAAATAAACAAACCCTCCCTTGTGTCTGGTATTTTCTACCCAAAGGAATTTAGCGCAGGTTGGCTTTACATATTATTTCTGATTGAAGGCACTGCAGGAATATGTTATTGTAGAGTAATGCTGTTTACTAGGCTGTTGCATTTGTCTCATTTAATGAATAAACATGTACCCTCCCAAAGTCCATTGTGAATAAAATGTATGACTTTGAGGGAATTCTCTTCTGAAACAACTGTAAATGTTAGTTATTATTACTTAAAATCAGAAACAAAATATTTTCTAGATTAAACTAGTTTAACTGCTCAATCTTAAACTAAGGGCTGTTTTTTTGTTTTTTTTTTAATGTGGATTCCAGAGTATACAGCATAAAAAAAATACATATTACTTCTGATGTTCCAGTCTTCCAGTCTCTAACAGACTGATAAAACTACTTTAATTACTTCAAGATCAGGAACTAATTTTATTTTTAAAAAAGTTTAGTAAAACTTAATTCAATATTTGACTGGTGCTCAGAGGTTGAAATGCTTTGCATGAGTGACCCAAGCTTGTTCCTAGTTGATGCAACTAATCATTGTAACTAGTTTGTACAACTGGACTGATTTTAATAAGACTGCTGAAGGTGCTACATGGTAATTTTGACTGTGATGTCTTAAAGCATGCTTGCTACTTGTGGATTCTTTCAGCAGCTTTCTAACTGTGTGCAATTTAATTTTGATAGCTTCTGAAGTCAAGTGTCCAGAAACTTGTTACCTTCCTCTTCTCGCCTCTAAGATGTGCTCCGTGAAGACCCCACTGAATCATGGCTGTGGAAAGAACTCAGGACTCAGTGACTCAGGATTCAGGAGTTCCTTCCTAACAGTTTCTGTGGTGGCAGAGCAGTACCTGGAGTTGTTTTAGCAGTTAATTCCAGTCTTCTTTTCTAAAGTCCTCTGAGTCAGGTGTAGAAATAAAAATTCAGTGAGATCCTTAATAGAGTGTGCTCTCCATGGAACCTCCTGCGGTTGATAAATATTTCAAGAAGCTGAAAGTTAGTGATACATTTTAAATGCACTGCTAAGCTGAGATACTTCATGATCCTTTGCATACATATTTGCATTATTCATTTATGCTGTGCAGGTAGATAGTGGGCCAAATCTATCTTTGGTATTACTCCACTGATTTCTGAGTAACTGAACTAATTCAACCATACATATACATGTTGATTTTTAGAAGTTCAAGGCAAAGTTGGAATTACTTCAATGATTTTATTATATCGTTGCTTAAGTACTAACTAATGATGTTCAGTAGCTTAGGCATTCTTTCATTGAAATGATTGTAAGCAGAAGGTATAATTTATTTTTTCTAGTCCTTTTTCTGAAAAAAAACAGCAAAACCAAACATGTTCAGTCTTCTAGTTGCTGAATCTGAAAGTGACTGACAGATGTGATAAAATAGCATTCTGTCATTGGTAGAAATTCATCCTAATAACCTACTAAAGTAGAAGGTCTTGACACGCTTTTTTGTAGCACAATACTTAAAGTAGAAACTCTCCGTGTTTTAAGTAGCCTTCCATACAATGGGTCTGTGACACTAACGAGTGCCACATTTCTGTGTGTATGTATACATACAAATGCACATGTATGCAAACTGTACATACACATGTACTTTAAATATCTTAGGGGCTTGCTTTAACCTGTGGGGAGAGGCAGAGGTAACAGGAAGCAGTAAACCCTGTTCTAACAACATGCTCTAGATTTAAAATAGCACTGAGCAGGTGGTTCAGATATCAGAGTATATGGTTTATTTGATGGAAGCTACTATCCCTGCTTTTAAATCTGGTATATAAAAGTGGTTATTGCTTTTTTGCTTTGTGGTTGGGTTTTTTTTTTCCCCTTTGCTATTTTATTTTATTTTATTTAGTAGAGGCTGATGCTGTAGGAGATAATTGGGATAATTTTAATATGAAGTTTGAAATATTCCTTAAAGAGATCCAAAGAGATCCTTTCAGAAGACTGTTAATATGGGGTTCATGCTGTTACAAATAAGTTTCTGCCGGAGGTCGAGACCTGTCTATGACATTCTCGGAATGATCATTCAATTAATTGGCTTTTGAAAAAGCTAATCAGACAATTAAAGCAGGAACTTCATCCTCCCAGCCGTGAACGCATGCATCTCTGTCAACCTTGAGTGCTACAAAACTGTGCAGTTATCCAGCAAAGGTCCTGGATTTTTTGGCAGTATGGTGTAACAAATCAGAACTTGGGAGTCAATAAGAAAAATGCCTGTACATTTAGTATATTACCTGGAATTTATCACAGTTGTGTATAATCTGTATTTAGACCAGTTCTAAACATTTTATTCTCGGTGGACTGAAACATCTTGAAGCCAAATAACTTTCACAGCTTCAGAAGTTGTCAGAGAAGCTAAGGGTTGGGACACTTCTCCCTTCTGTGCTGGGAAAGGCTGTAAAAGTCTGTTGACTGCAAGAAGCAGTTTCATTGACAGCTCCTATAAGCTGAGAAATAGTATCTATTTGAACTGTTGAGTTCTAACATTAAATCATTTGATGATCGACAGGCACTCAGACAGTTGTCACCATGTTGTTTTTGTTTTTGTTTTCGTTTTTTTTTCTAGTTGTGGCCACAGTTTTTCTGCTAGTGATGAATACTGATAATTTTTGTTCAAAGGAAAACTTGCATTCTTCTAAATAGTATTATCACTCAGCACATGTGCACCATGTGTTAAGATATTTTCAATGTGTAATAAAGAAATTAATACCAATTATTACCTTTCTCTTTGGGTTGTACAAGAGTGTAAGGATATCTGCATCTGGAGTGGTAGCAAATCGTTCTTTGGAAACTGAGGGCAGATGCCTTTGTGTCCTAGTACATACTGGCTCTGAGTCTGGCATATATGCGGGGCTGTCCCCTTTCCTTGTTAGACTTGCATGAGCAGTGGCTCTAAGCTGATATTGGCTGCTATGGTGAGAAAAAGGTAGGCTGCTTGTCCAGCCTGCAGGATGGCCCAGCAGGCTGTAGAGGAAGGAGCAACATCTTCATTACAGCCTTGATTTTGTAATTGCTCATTTCTGTTTTGTGAAACCACTATACAGTTGGAATTGGTGATGAATCTGAAGTCTAACATGGATGAGTTAGCCTCTGCCACTTGGCTTCCCCCTGTCCCTCCCCCCCCATTTTTTTTTTTTCCAGTGTATTTATTGATAACCTTATTTCAGGAGTAAGAGGCAGTTCTATTGTTGTATTTTGATTTCTTACCTGAGTTTGATTTTCTGTGTTTCCAACTCTTATGTTTCCAACTCTTTCAACTCTTAAGTGTCAAAGTTTATGAATGGTCAAAGGAATGTGCCAAAAAGCTGTTACAAATTTTCTTGCATAGAGGATTAAGATTAATCCATCATCAATAATGTCAGAGGGGTGCTGTTGACTAAAATGCAAATAACAACATAAAAGTGAAGAGGTAATATTACACGCTTGTAGATTTTTGCTGTTATTTGAATGGCTTCTTTTCAAAAGGGTCAATATTTTATCACTGGGTCCAGCCTAGCATGAACCTTCTAATGCTTTTTATCTTTTAGACTGTCAAAGCTGTTAGTTCTCTCAAGCTGGCCTTTAAGCAATTGAAAAGTCAGCCTGTTGCTAGAAACCTCTAACTTAGAAAACCTTAAAAATTCTTCTCCTGCAGGTGATGATTGTCAATAAATAAAGAGAAAGAATTAAAATAAAAAGTTCTGCTGGTAGAGATGTAAGTCAGATAAACATAAAAAACCCCAACAAACACTTTGGTAATTTTATCTTCTCGATGTCAGCTCTCTGTGAGCAGCGAGTGCTCATCTTTGTGCTTGGGCTGTGCTCCTTTTCTCCAGCTCACTCTGCACAGTGGCTCAGTTATTTTTCATTGTCCATCTTTCTGTGACATTCAAAGGTATTATCTGTGCACCGCCCTGTACTCCTAGGCTATGACTCTTAAAATAATTTCCCACCTAACTGATATTCAGTCACATAGGTAAAGACTTATTCCTGAGTCCTTCAAAAAAGCCACTGTCAGCCCAGTCCCTGCCATTAAGCCAGGTAGAGAAAACGGTTCTCAAGTGAAGTCAGTGCCATTGGGGAGGAAGGTTTGTGGCTGCTGAGTAAGAGGAAATATTTTTAGTGATTAGTCTCTAGTATTTTTTTTTTATTTTTTTTTTTTCCTGATCAAATCAATGATATGCAGTAAAAGCTGGAACAAGTTCTCAGATGGTTTAAAATGAGGTGTTAAGATCTACTGAAATTAGTGCAACATGTCTGACTTAGAGTTGCTTTATGGTACCATTGTAGTTGTGGAAGAGAGAACCTGAACTTCCAGGATTCATGTGTTTTGTTGTGCTTTAGCTGAAACTAAGTTACATGTCTGCTCTAAGTAACTTCAGGCATAGTAAACTAAACCACATGTTAGCATGTCCTATGGAGGTGAAATGTCACCAGCTTTATCTACATAAATTGTGTTTGAAACCAGTCGCTCAAAATGATGTGATTAAAAGGGGGGAAAAACCCCAATGAACCTGTGAAGGCCCTTGGGCTTTTATAAATAATTTTGCATCATCCCGATCATATTTTTTCCCTTCTAAACAGTCATAAAGTTAGACATAGTGCTGGAAAGGCATGTGCTTGACATGCAAAAAGCTTCAAGCATGGAAATATTTTTGGTTTAATTTTTACCAAGCACCGATGCCTGAAAAGTCATTCCCAGTAAATGATATGGTGGTTCTGGGATTAGATGAATAGCTTGCTTTCCCCAAACTATTAATTGAACAAACATATAGAAAAGAATTTAGAGCAGTTTTATTTTAATATAATTGTTCTCATACAAGATTAATACTACATACAACTATTGAGTAACCCCTGCATTAATCATATTTCTTCCTTCATAATTTTTTTCTCTCTCAGTTCACTTTAAGCCAATATGCTCTGGTTCAGCAATGCGATATAATTTTCACCAGAAATAATAGAGCTTCTGTAAAAGAGACTGTGTATTCACTACCAGAAATATGAAATGTAGTGAAATTGTAGTTGTAGAGGTGGGGAATTTTCTTCAGCAGTAACATAATGGAATGTATAGATTTTTCATTCATTTTTGTTGTAGGACTTAGTCCTTATTTCTCATGTCCGTTTTTAGAGGAAATCAGGATATGTCTCCAGTCTCCCATTACTACAGATGGCTGTATTCACTGATGTGCTGACAAACCATGTTTTATGGTTTTTTGTTTTGGCTTTTTTTTAAGACCATTGCTCTAATTGTGTTTCATAGATGAAATTGCTACTACTTTGTTAGCTTTACAGCTATAATTTTACTATTCTTCTAGGTACCCAATGTACTTTATTTCTAATAAATATTTACCACCAAAAAGATTTACTTTTTTAGTGTACCTGTAAATGGGTTTTCCAAATGCCACCATGCCTCTTAAATAAGCTCCTGCAGTTGTTTAAAAGCCCATGTATATATACATACAGTGCAGAACTACATACACAATTATATCCACATTACCCTTGTCAGAATTAGCTCTGCGTTTAAATAGGAACTTTATCCTCAACATGCATCTCTATACTGTCCCAATGTTCACTGCACGAGTTGCGTGTCTTTTGAAGAATGATTTTTTACACAACAACATTCCTGTTATTTTCACAGTACAATGCATTTAATAGTAATTTAAAGATATGTTTTCAATTAGTGTTAAAATGTTGTAATGAATCTGTGTAGCACATCATAAATAAGTTGTTTCTAATATTGTAGGATCTCACTGGCATATATTGTAAAAAATGTTGGTATGCTGAGGACTTGCTGTAAATCAGTCATGCATTCATTTGTTCTGTGGTTTTTTTTGTATCATGTATTCATTTGTTGAGCTTCCTTAGCTCCGTAGCTGTATCTGTGCTGGAGACCTAAGCTAAGTCACAACTTCAGGGATGGAAGAAAGGGAAAGGAGGAAGCACATACAAATTCTTAAAAGGAGCTGGGATTATATTTTTCATTTGGACATTTAGCTCAGATATTGATCCTTTCAACCAAAGGAAAAGGCTGTTCTTATCTTAGCAGAGCAGTAAAAATATGTAGACAGTCTGAAGCAAAGATGAAATCAAAAAGGGTTACAGATCCGTCGCATCTTGAGTGAGACCCCAAGCACTTTCTAGTGTCCTTGTGTGCATCTCAGTAAGTAGGCTCCACTAAAGTGGAATGGGTCAACAGACTGGGGAAAAGTTCTTTTTTTTTTTTTTTCCTTTTTTCCTCTGGACTATGGCAATACAGGAGGATTACCTGAAAACATTCCTTAAAAGTTACAGGATTTCCTTTGATGGATAAGCTCTCGTGGTAACACTGTCCTAGAACTTGAGCTTGTATCTTTAGGCTGTCTTTATCAGGCAGTCATGACAGGATTTTTTAACAATTTGTCAGTGTAATCATGTGTCAGTGATGACTTGCATACAAGCACAGTAGCAGTGCTTCGGAGCACACACATTACAGGTGTGAATTTCTCTCTTCAAAGAAAATGCCACCTGTAGAAACGTTCTGTAAACACCAATAGTCTACTATGTATATTAATTTTTATTTATACCCTTGCCATCTGGAAAGGCACAGGGCATCTCAGCTTTGTGAGTGTGCTTGTTGATGTGCTTGGTGATATTTAAGAAAAACAAGGGAATAACTTTGGCTATGGCTCCTTTGCCATCCACTTGGCTGCAGGTGCATGCATTGCATTACAAGTGGTGATGTTTCATAGGACAAGATGCTCACTGTTTTAAAAGTAGAAAAATTCTACGTACTTTGGTCTGTGAGCTGTTACCATACACAGACAAGTCAGTTACAGAGCAGCCACCCATCACTTACAAGTGCTCACAACAGCAGAGTTCAGCAATGGTCATCTTACAGTGCAACTTGAGTCCATTTCCGTTCCTACCTGGCTGCTCAGGTCCCAGGCTAGTAAGCTTGTTTGTACAGCCCAGCATCTGTGCTAAAAAAATCTTGACATCTGTGACCTGAATTTGCACTTCTGCACTTTTCTAGAAAATACGAATCGAGAAGCAACTTGACAAGTTGGGTTAGTCTGCTAAGCAGACAGAGTTTCTGGAAGCCAAGTGAGATGACCTCGCAGGAGAGAGGTAGTCCTTAGAGTTCTGACTGGCAGCATCCAGCATAGCATATATAAGTTAAGGGTCAGTAAAAGCATATTAAGGATACAAGGAGGGAATGCTAAAGAGGATGCTGTATGAAGTTTTGCATTTATTCTCAAACAGTCTGGGTATATGCAGCCCATGTTTTGGTTCAGAAATACAGGACTGAGAAGGAAACAGTTGTTGTCCTGATGTATAAAAAACAACAGCAAGTTGAGTAAGGGATGTAAATCCAATATACCATGCAAGCACAAACCTATCCTTAGTACAGCTGTCAAAATCATACTGAGGTGGTTTAAGTATTCTTGTATTTTAATGTTTCCATTGTTGATCAGACCATTGAGGAAGTTTTGGGCAGTTGGCTGGGTGTCTGTCCTGGCAGGACACCCTGCCAGGTGGCCTTACTTCCATTGGGTCTCCTAACTCTGACAGTTGTCTTCTGTGGCTTATAAAACTTTCAGAAATATAATACTTTGACATTACTGTCACTTTGTTGGTTTTTTTTACCAGGAATAAAGCTTGTTGCATTGGTAGTAAGCAAGCGTGGCAGTGATCCAAGCAGTGCTGCACCACTTGCTCTCTTAAACTTTTGCTTTGTGTTCACTCCTGCCATGCTCCATGTTGTGGATAGCGCTTGGCCACTCTGACTTGGAGGTGTCATTCTCCTGTCTGATAATATGTGTGGAACCATGTGGTATATTTTTCATTAGGAATTGCACAAGCTCATCTAAAAGCAGAAGTTATTTTATGACTAAATTCTAAGTCAATTTTTGGTTTTTGAAGTGCTTAGAAATTGCATATATGTCTGTAGTAAATGTGTAAGTAGATTCATTTGCTCCTAAACAGAAATGCACGCACAAATAGAATCTGCATCCACCTGAGTGAATGAGGCTTTGTCTGTGTATGCCTGCAGATTCAAGTGGGCTTTGTCTATTTCTGATTTCCAAACTTTCTTCAAACAACATGTGATTTATTTATTTTTTTATTTCAGATATTATTGAATCCCACTGTTAGTTAATGGGCTGCTACCAATCAGTGTTTTGAATGCCTAAAATCTCCTATGACATTATTTGACTGTCGGTGTGCCTCTGCCCTACTGCTTTCTATAGCGTGTTTAGAAATCATGGGCATGGCTTCAACTGTGAAAGTCTGGCAGCAGTGGTCTTAATGGTTTCCTATTCTTACTTCTAGTTCTTTGGGATCACTGTTATATTGCCTCAAAAAGGAGGTGGGCTCCGTTAAATGTAAAGGCAAGGTGCCCAGACACTGGTTTCTGGAAATAACTTCCTTCTGTTAATCAGTTGTACAACAGGGATGGCTGTGGCATGGCTGAGGGATGGAGCAGACAAACTGCTTGGTTGGCTGTGACCTCCAGATAGTCTCTGAATATCTGTTTGGACAAACTTTAAAAGGCCAGGGCCTTCTGACTCTATCTTTACATTTCTATGACGGGAAACAGGCTAAGCCCAGGTTTTATTTAATACTGGCTCTTGGAAAACAGAAATGCTGTCCATAAGACCAGTGGAATTCTTATTTGGACATAGGTATGTTCTCCAAACTCTTACATAACCTGCTTGTGCAAGTTTCCTTCCTTTAAACTTTTATTTTCAATGGTCATGGAATGCTTAAAAAAATAATTAGCCATTTGGTTATCTGGAAGGACAAATCAGATGCAGATTTGAGACAGTCAGCTTTTCTGATGAATTCTTCTGAATGACAGAGTAGGTTTATTTTTTTAAAAAATACATGTTATTCTATTTAAAATCAATATATCTTGGAAGTGATTGTGGGAAAAATGAAATCCATACATTGTGAAGGGATTGAAAGTGTTTCTGGGAATGAGTGCCCAGTCATTATTGTTTGCCAGCACTGTCCTTATTACTTCAGGATACGTTTCTGTCATGACATAATATTTTTTTATCTATTACGAAATTAATGTTCATTACAATTTTTGTCAGTCCACCTCATGCTTGTTTTGAAACACACCTTGTGTATTTTGAAACATACACCAGTAAGGCATGGTATAACTGGGAAAAACCATAATTATTATTATTATTTTAAATTAGGTTAAAAACTGATTTTAAAAAGTCAGTTTGGCCCAGTTTACCAAAACATCTGCAGAATATATGAACAGCTTGTTGGCTGAGCTCAACAGCAGGAGAAGCTGTAGTCGATCATTCTGCCCTCTTCAGCAGGTGTAATACCAGTTGATGGAAATTGCAATACATGGTTTCAGGGGACATGTGGATAATGTGTCCAGATGACAGCAACATCAACAAAGTATAGAAAAAAACATGGGCAGATGTTTGGCTTATTCTGTCTACATGGTTACATGTACTTAAAATTACTCTAATGGAGTTTATCTACTGTCATGTTGGGGTTTGCTCTGTTACAGAGAAGGATTTTATGTCAGGCTGCTAATCTTACAAACCAGTTCACCTGTTGCGGCAGCCATATTTTGCAGTGTCTTAGCTATAGATTTTTTGACTTTGTAAGATTTTTTTTCAATCTTTCTTTCTAAACATATTTGAATGTTAGGTTTGTCTACAGTGGGAGGAATTGCTTTCTGGTTTTGACATATAGGTTATTCTTGCAGTGAGACTGGATACTTTATGCCTTTAAGGGCAGGGAGAAGATAAACTACACACTTTTCAAATTTCACCCTTAAAAAAATTAAAAATGCCTCTAGGTTTATGTAAGTGAAAGATTTTTTTAGTTTTCTACTGTGTGGACCAGGAGTATAGTCAATTCTGAAATTACTGAAATAGAATGTTGACAAAACTTGATCAATAGAATATTAAGATACATCAATAATTATTAAAAACACTTAGATTTTTAAATTGTGGTCATGGTTCCTCAGGCCCATTTATATATCATTGAAAATGGTGGTGAATCCAGTTATCTTGTAATCAGAGGTTCCTGTTGTGAGTATGCAGATGTGGATAGAGCATCCCATGTCTGTTATCTGCTCTAGTCTTTTCTCTCTTCATTCTTACTACTAGAACTCTTTAAAATTCTAAACCAACATGGCTTGCAAATTTAAATTCAGTGCTTTGTAAGATTAATTCAAAAATGTATCAAACTGTAATTCTAAAGTTGATGTGAGCATTTAAAGAAAAGGGACTTTATCTGTTATTCATTTAATGCAGCATGAAATTAGCATCTGAATCAAACAGCAAAATTTTAGTAAATAAGATTCAGTGTCTATTATGAGGCCTCATTATTCTATATATATAGTAATATTTTCAAAGTGTAATTTTTTCTTCTTCCTAAGCCACTCAAAACATTTCCTCCTGTTTTTCAACAAGGCATTGTGTGTTGAAGTTTGCAATTAGATCATTTGCATACAGTGGTTGTCATTAAAAAGTTAGCATTTTCTGTAGTTACAATGCCATGGTATCTTGAATTATCCAAAGCTTTCCCATTTAAAAATATTTAAAATTATAATTTAGATCACATACTTTTCATCATGCTAACTGTTGTTTTCAGTGTTATTTTTCACATGGTTGCTTCTCAGGCTCAAGTTTGTTTCACTCTAAATAATTTTGTAGTCTTCATTTTAGTGGGATTCTAACTGTAGAGTAGATTTTTAGGTAAAACATAGTTTCAAGTTGTTTGCCTGGAGTCCTGTGTCCAAAGCCACGTGTCCTCAGTTGCTACAGAAATAACCTGCCATCCTCTCTTCCCAAGAAATACAGATGAACCTGGGATCAAATATGCCCAGAGCAGTGGTGTACATGAAGATGTCTGCACGCTCACTAACAGGTACAAAGCCTGTTTAACTGGATTGTGAGAGGTACCCTGTAAATTCAGGGAAGGGAACTAAAATCCTAGAAATTCTGGTATCCTCTGTAGGACATCTCCAGGAGGTTATGCTCCCCTCTGTCCAGTCCCGACAATAATCAAGCTGCCGAACTTTGTAACAGAATTAGGGCTGGTAGGCAGGGCCGTCTCTTGGCTGTAGAGACTGTACCTTGTGCTTGTGCTAGTACTGAGTCTGAAAGGGCTCCCAGCTCCTCTGCCATGTTGAGTGTGAGCTGAGGGAACAGAAGATAGAAACTGTTGGCAGTGTGGAGATATGAAGCTGCTTAAAGGGAAGGGACATGATTTATAGGGTTAATTTTTCAAAATTCTTCTCTCTAAGTGGTATTACACTGCTGAGGATGAGTTTGCTCTTCCAAAAAAGATGTGGAAGGTGGTTAGAGACACTTTATATTCCGGTGATGCTGTCAAAGACATCCCAAACATTGTTGCAAGGTCTCTGCCAACTTCTTGTGAATGCATTCAAGGGAGGGAGTGCTGCATTTCTTTCTCTCTGTCCCTCTCTTTCTGACTTTGCTCTGCAATGGATGTGAGCCAGAGAAATGTCTTTCTCAGTCAATGCAGTCTCTTGTTTGAGGAGATTAAGTAGGGTGACTACAGTCGTGCATCCCATTAAATTATTTCTTTCATTCTAATTCCAGTGACTTTGCTTTTAGAAGTAGTATCCACTTTGCCAGCCAATTAATACAAAAAATCAGTCTTTATCAAATAGAAATCAAGCTTTAGGAATGGGAAAGTTACACAATAATAAGAAAGCTTCAATAGGTGAAATTTGGCTTAAAATCCTGATTTTTGGTACACTTTTCCATTTTAAGTCAAAGAGGAAATTACTTTTTAAATTTCCAGCACTTGCTAAGTAATGAGTTTGATGTCAGATGTTGCTTGTCTGGTGGTTGGATAATCTGCAATATGCAAGGAATAGACGACAGAACAGGCCCAGAAAATTAAGTAGTCTTTGTTCTATGCTTCCAGTTTAGCATTGCAAATGTTGCTGGTGCTTGCGTATTCCAGGCTGCTGAGACTGCCCTCGAAAGGGGCTGAATCAAAGGAGCCAGACTTACTAAACGAAGAGGCTTCTCGGGACTATACCTAGCATAGCTTCTCAGGCAGTATGAGGAAAGTTAGTGTTTCGCAGGGACAGGCTATTACTGAGACTGGAGAGTGTCCATGAACATAGAGGAATGAACCTTGCAAGATAAGACAAGGTAGACCATCCATGATCAATTCAGAAAATAAAATAATATCATCCCGTATAACTTTTCATACCATTGGGCACCATATGCATTTCTAGCCCTCAGGCACATGAGGAAGAAGTTTATATCTGTCACACTGGTCACGATGGGAAAACTTGTAGAAATTCTCTCATTTCCTGCAGAGGTGTTCTGGGAGGGAGGGTAGTTTTAATGGCATAGAAAGTTACCTAGTCCTGTGGGCATGGCAACTGTCTAGTCCATTTTTTTTGCTTCTGGGGTGACACGTGTTTGCCTCAGTAGCCTTGGTAATGCTCGTTGCAGACAGAGGTATGCCCCTTAATGCCATGCACTAGGACATGCTGAGGGCCAGCCAGCTGGCAAGCAGCTTTGCAGAAGAGAACCTGGGGGTCCTGGTGGTCACAAAGTTGAACATGAGCCAGAAACGTGCCCTTGTGGCAAAGAAGGCTAACAGTATCCTGGGCTGCCTTGGGAGGAGTGTTATCAGCTGCTCAGGGGAGGTGATCCTTCCCCTCTGCTCAGCATTGGTGAGCCCACACCTGCAGCACTGTGTCTAGTTCTAAGCTTCTTGGTTCAAGACAGATATGGACACTGGAGAGCGTCCTGCCAAGGACAAGGTGGCAAAGGGACTGGAGCATCTCTCCTATGAGAAAAGACTGAGAACTAGGAGGTGGGGATCTCATTAATATATATAATACCTGAAGAAAGGGTGTGAAGAAGGAGACAGATTCTTTTCAGTGGTGCCCAGTGACAGATGCAGAGGCAATGGGCACAAACTGAACCACATGAGACTCCATCTGAACATCAAGAAACACTTTTTCACTGGGAGGGTGACCAAGCACTGGCATAGGTTGCCCAGAAAGGTTATGACATCTCTATCATTGGAGATATTCAAAAGCTGCCTGAACATGGTCTTGGACAACTGGCTGTAGGTGATACTGCTTGAGCAGGGGGGTTGAACCAGATGACCTTCAGAGGTCCATTTCAACCTCAACCCCTCTGTGATCCTGTAAAGATGCCTGCTGTACATGGTTGGGGCCTATGTGTGGTGCTGATACATTGCATCCTGCTTTGTGAGCAGGTTGGGGTTTAGAATTGGCCAGAGTAATCTTCTGTCTTTGTCCAAGCATAGATTGTGGTTCCACGTTCTCATTATTTCAAGCTAGTCAAGATCATTCAGAAGTGTCACATTTCATCACATTTGTGTCACTGAGACATTTAGCTGTGCAAATCATAGGACTTTGACAAAATAATCCCAACACATATCCAGTCCTGAGATGCTGAAAAATCCAGTTAAGACTTTGGTACCACAGGTTTGATGTTGGTAATTTATGAAGTAAAAATGAGGCCCTCTCATGCCGTTTCATTTGATAGCAAGTGCACATCTCTCCTCCCCCTTAACCCGGGAGCAGCCAGAAATACATTTGCTACAGAACCACAGGCAATCTACTCTCAGAGGACCTGGGAGGGCAGGAGAGCCAAGCGCTTGCCAACCATCACAGATCTCCTTCCACTTACCTGCACTGCCAAGCACTCAAGCTGCAGTGTCACATGTGTTTGAACCACAGCAGCTCTCACCAGACACGAAGGGAGGTTTCCACACTGCATGGTGCTGCTGGTGCCCTCAATCCCACCCAGACCTCACAGGCTGCATGGGCAGCTTCGCTCCCAGCCCGCTTTCTCAGAGTGCCCTGACCAGGGAGGTGAGAGGGAGCTTTGCTGATGCCAGAGGCTCTCCTTGCCTCCCTCCCTGACCAATTTGGAGTGGTTTTCCTGGTGTTGCCATGGAAACGGTGCCTGCAGTGCAGAAAAGGGAATGTGTGTGGCATTCAGCTGCTGCCAGGTGTCGAAGGAGAGAGCCTGCGCTTTACCCAGTCCAAGTTCCCACTGTGGGGAGAGATGTTGGATTTAAGATGGGGGGTGGTGAGGCAGATACAGCTCTCAACGACAGCTCAGAAACCATGGCTGGAAATCAATTTGAAACCCCCTTCTGCCACTGAATTTGCTTAAAGCACTAAATTTAAAATTCACTGTGCTTGCTTGTTTTTGTTTACTTTATCTTTCGTTTTCAATACTGTGGTATCATGAACCAGTCTGTTCTGAAAAGGGAGTTAAAACTCCTACCTGCTCATTCTGCATTCAGCATCAGGGGCTTTAGTGGAATGCGTTGTATGTGCCAGACACTGGACAAAGTCATTGGGGTTATCAAGACTATCAGAAGGTTCCTGCATTCATCATGCAGGGATAGATACAGGTTTGATTGCTGTGTTTTGCTGTTATAAAGGCTTGAATTTCAGGTGGTTTCCACGGTAAAGTTAATGAAATATCCTGATTGCAGTTATGGAACAAGCTGATTCATTCATAATTTTTACTCTCTCCCTTTTTTCTCTCTGTTTTCTTTCCCCTTGATAACAATGAAAGTAACCATGATTCCAATAGTTGTCTTACTTAGTAATTGTATCACAGCAGTAACTCTTGATATCCCTCCTATAAGGAACTACTATAGAGATGCTTCTGTCCGTTTCTTGAACAGCATTTTGGTGGCAACTGACTAGCCTTTGAACCAAAATCTGTCCTGTAATTACAGGAAGCAGCACCATTATTTTAGTGAGGCTTGATAATTCTGGAGTGCAGGAAGTGTTGATGTGTTTGATCTCCCAGAGCCATAAACACAAAGCCACTGTTTTACTTAGAATGACTAGTGCAAGTCTGGGAGTCTGTTTGTTTGTTTGTTTGTTTGTTTAAGGACTCAATAGCAAAATTTGCCATGTGTTTTGTTGAAAGAATGGCCCAGATTCCCAGTCTGGATGTTTTATGGATGAAAATATGTTTTTATATAAAAAAACTGGTTCATTATGTTTTCTGTTTTTTTTTTTTGTTTTGTGGCAATAAATGTATGTTTTGCTAATGAGAACAGCCATTGTTGGTCGGACAGGTTGTCTCCACAAATGACCATGTATATATGCTGAAGGAAGATTAGGAAGAGGGCAAGAATATATGATACTGTCTCCTAATACTCAAAAGCCACCTATTTTCACAGAATCACAGAACGTTAGGGGTTGGAAGGGACCTCGAGAGATCATCTAGTCCAACCCTCCTGCTAGAGCAGGATCACCTAGATCAGATCACACAGGAAAACATCCAGGTGGGTTTTGAATGTCTCCAGAGAAGGAGACTCCACAACCTCTCTGGGCAGCATGTTCCATTGCTCTGTCACCCTCACTGTGAAAAAGTTTTTCCTTATGTTTACCCGAAAGCTCCTATGCTCCAGCTTGTACCTATTGCCCCTTGTCCTATCACTGGATGTCACTGAGAAGAGCCTGGCTTCATCCTCCCAACACTTGCCCTTTACATATTTATAGACATTAATAAGGTCACCCCTCAGTCTCCTTTTCCCCAGGCTAAAGAGACCCAGCTCTCTCAGCTTTTCCTCATAAGGAAGATGTTCCACTCCCTTAATCATCCTTAATCATCCTGCACTGGACTCTCTCCAGTAGCTCCCTGTCTTTCTTGAACTGGGGTGCCCAGCACTGGATACAGTACTCCAGGTGGGGCCTCACCAGGGCAGAGTAGATGGGGAGGAGAACCTCCCTCAACGTGTTGGCCAAGCTCTTCTTAATGCTGCTGGTGATCAAATGGTAGTGACATGACACTCCTGTGGCAGCCCAAGGAGCTGTTTCTAGGATGATGGAGGCATTCAGATGGATGGATCCGTCCATGGTGGATGTGGTCATTTGGATGAGGGACATTGGGGAGGGCCTTGTACTCCTTGCTGGGATGAGCAGGGTGGGGACCTCACTTGGGGGACTTGTTGCCTCATGGGCCATGAGGCTGGCAGGTATAGGACCTGAGGCAGAGCTCAGCAGGTTATGCTGCAGCAGAGGGAGTGAACAGGAAACTAATAGGATGTTAAGCAACGATGCTGCAGGGGCAAGGCCCAAGGCCTCAGTAGGCAGACAAGAGAAGACCACAGGCAAGTGTTAGCAGGGAAAGGACAGCAATGCATGGAACAAGGCACCTTGGAAGCTTCTGACCTATGGCAGCAAGGTAGCAGCTCTCCCCTCATCTGGAAAAATTCAGCTGAAGAACAGATACGGAGTTGTGGGAATAGACTGGAAGGATGAACACATTACCCTGGAAGAGACAACCAAGCTAACAACTCAACAGGTCTAACTTGTCATGGAAAAGAAGTACAGAGAGACTCTCTTCTGTGGTAAACTGAGGGTAGTCATTTGGTGACCTGACACAAAGTCCTATGAAGTTTTCTGCTTGCCTGAAGTCAAAATACAGCCAAAATCCTGCACAGATAGACACCCAAGACTCATCAAGTCCAAGGAGTTGCTACTCTTTTGTGTGGGCACCAGTGATACTGCAAATTGTGTTTGGAAAAATTTAATTAGGACTGCAGAGTCTTTGGGGTTGAAATAAAGGAGGTGGGTGCTCAGGTTGTTTCCTTGTCAGTCTTGCCATCGTTTAGGTCAACACCTGGCTGTGTAGCTGGTGGCACTGACAGTCTTTCTCCTTCTGTGGTCAAAGGACTATGATCTACTGAGTGAAGAGATCCACTTTACAAAGAAGCACAAGGATGCCTTTGCCAGTAGACTGGGGAATGATGAAATGGACTTTCAATGAGGGTTAAGGCAGACTGGAGGCAGTCAAGACTGGATGGGGCAAGGCGAAAGCATGTGTGGAGTAGAGCCATAGAGGAAGCTACCACACTCCCCTTCGAGACAGGGAGCAGATGACACATCATCTAAGTTCCTGTGCACCAACCCTCACACTCTGGGTAAGAGAACAGAAGACATGGGAATTTTTTGTACGGTCACAGACTCATTTGTATTACAGTAATTCAGTAGGAGAGCTTGCGTCTGAAGTCCTGCAATGGACAAGTGAAGACCATAAGGAAAGACAAAGTGTAGAAGATGGAGAAGAAAAGGTAGTGCTCTGTGGGAAAGAACAGTTTCTAAAAAACAGAATGCTTTTGTGTCAAAATCTGAGTCACTGAGAGAGATCTCATGGAATATACTACAGACTTGGGTCAGGAAGAAAAGGTGGATGAAGCCTTCTTCATTCACCTCCAAGAGGCCTCAATCCTGCAGGTCCTGGTTCTCGAAAAGGAATTCAACCATCCTAATATTTACTGGGAAAGCAACACAGTGGTGCATAAGCAATCTGGGAGATTTCTGGCGTGCCTTGAAGACAGCTTCCTAGTGCAGTCTGTGGATGGACCAACTAGGAACACTGCTTTTCTGGACTGAATGCTAACTGACAAAAATATGTTTGAAGATCCAAATATCAACAGCAGTGCTGGCTGCGGTGACTGTGAGAGCGTAAAGGCCAAGGGGCTTGAGGATGACAAGTGATAAAGACCTGGACTTCAGAAAAGCAAACTTCAGCTCATTCAGGGAACTATTAGGAGGGATCCAATGGGAGTCTGTCATGGAGGGCAGAGCAGCTCAGGAATTTTTTGAGATTTCCCAATACAGCTGCTTCTGAAGCACTACCCCTAAGGAGAAAAGGGAGCAGGCATAAAAAGAAATCAGTTGGAAAAACACCAAGACAGTATGAGAGCTCAAATGGAAAAAGGAACCCTAGAACAGTGCAGAAGGGGACAAATTTCCTAAGAGGAATATAGAAATACTGCTTCAGTGTGCAGAGATGCAATTAGGAAGGCAGAAGCTCAGCTGGAGCTCAAACTAGCAAGAGATAACAAGAATAACAAAAAAGTTTCTGCAGGTATATTAGTTAGAAGCAAAAGTGCAAGAAACATATAGGCCTGCTGCTGAACAGGGCCAGCAAGTTTGTCAAAAATGGCACAGGAAAGGCTGAGGCACCTGACCTGTCTTCACAGGTAATGTCAGGCCCCAAAAAGCCTATGTCAGGAAGCAACAATGAAACAAATGGCAAGCCTCTGATAGTTGAGGAGGCTCAAGTGAGAGACCCATCTGTATAAATCAGGAACAGCTCCCTGATAGGATGCAACTGAGGGTGCTGAAAGAGTTGGCTGATACCATCACAAAACTACTCCTTAATATCTTTGAAGGATCATGGAAGTAATGGAAAATCCTGTATGCCTGGAAAAGAAGAAATATTACAGCCATCTGCAAAAAGAGCAGAAAGGTAGATCCAGGAAACTACAGACCAGTCAGCCATATGTTTCTGGGAGAAAGTGTGCTCATGGAAGCATTTCCAGGCAGCTGAAGTTAGGATCAGTTTTGTTTCATGAGGATCTCCTTCAGCTTATTTACAGGGAATTTCATCTTTCACTTTGTGTCCTGCTTTTTCAGGCTGGGAAAATGTCCTTTTAAAATTCTGTTATTGCCCTTCAGCTTTGCTGTCCTGCATAATTTTGTATTGTTGCCAAACTGGGTCACCCTGTTGTTCACTCCTTGTTTCAAGTAATTTATATATGTATTGAACATTGTGGAACACAGAACCAGAACAGGTTGACACCTTCAACTGTGAGAATTGACCACTAATTTCTAGTCTTGACTCCTATTTAAGAAAGTACTTATCCATACAGAAACCTTTAGATAAGTAGTTCATATTTATGATGGTGTCCCATTGTTTCTGTTTCGTGTTATAGGTTCCACTAATTTGCCTGATGTACCTTCTGATCTTCCAATTTGTTACCATTTGGTTTGTCACTTTGTTTCACGATCTATTCTACAGTCACTTCAATTTCAGGCAGATCCTCTAATAAGGCTCCCTTGGTGAGTTATTAGCATGAGAATTTCTCATGAAATAGCAAAAACCTTTCAGAAGAATTCATTTAGTTTCTCTTCAATGAACACTTTCATAACCTGATCACCCAGTGGATCCATAGACTCTCCTGGCAGCTTTTTGCTCCTGATGCATTTGAAGAAAGGTTTGTTGTTTGCTTGATGCCTTTGGCTACTTGTCCCATAGAACCATATTGTGCTGTCTTGTATTTCTATATTTAACCTTTCAGCATTTATGGTCCTTTATTTTCTACATTTGAAGATGATTTCAGCTTTCAGAAAGAGTGTTTTTGTTTATAGCGACTTCCTTTGCCCTCCTGTTTAACTGTACTAACTTCTTTTTGATATGGCTTAAGGATTTCTTGCCAGACTGCAATGGCTCTGTGCTTCCAATATGGCATCAAGTAGGTTCCATACTGCCTATGAGGACTTAACTCTTAGCTTAAAACAAACTTTTTGATTTTTTTGTTACATATTTTCTCTTTCTATGTGGTTGATAACCGGCAGATTTTCTGCCTTCTGTGGGGATGTTGGATCTGAGCACAGAATGACCACTTAGAGTGGCCGTTGAGCTGTAAGGTGTTAAACCATCTTTTGTGCTTTACCAGGACCAAGTCAAGAATTGCATCTTTTCCTGTGGGCATCCTAAGCAACTGTCTATGACAGTATCGAAAATTCAGTCTGTGCCATGTATTTTTTTTTTTTGACTGTACAAGCTACATGGGTGATTGAAGAGTCCCAGAGCTATTGTATTTTGTACCATTCTTTCAAAATATGCCTCTTTCTTGATGGACAGCCAGTACTGCCAACTCCATATTGTGTCAACCCATCCAAGTTCTTTTTATTGAATGAGATTGATTATTTAATCTGGTTTTAAGGCCTTTTCTTATCTTTGCCCATACTGCAAATGTTATCCTGAACTGCATGTTCCTTACCTATTTGTTTTCAAACAGGTAATTTTTAGACTGTAATTTCATTATGAAAACCTTTTTATTTTGTTCAAAAGATGAGCTATTTATGCCAGAAATTAGGAGAATAAGATCATAATGATACTTCTTAAAACTAACATTTTCATTACTAATTGCTTCTCTCTTTCATAAGGAACAATATGAATCTGCTGGGAATTTCCTGAATCTGTGGTATTTCTGCAGGGTAGCCAGAAAAAAGAAGGGATTGCCTAATTATTTTACTAGTTCTCTCCTTTGTAATAAAAGATGTAATAAAAGAGGAAAGAATCAAAAGCATAGTTTGGGCTATTAAAGTTAACTGCTGCTGCCACAGAATCATCTGTGAGAGGAAATGTTCAAATCTCAAGGGTTTGCAGTTCTTGAGTTCAAATTTTTTAGCCTATGCTGTTTGAAAGCCTGGGGTTTTTTTCCTTAAAACTTAATAGTAGTGGAGATAAGTGAATTATTTGACTAATCAATATAGTGTCTGCTAGAATACTAAAATTTTTTGGTTTATAAACATCCTTGTATTTGTGCTGAATTTACTTAGAGTTTCCTTATAATCCTCTACTCGAAAGTCCATCCACATTCAGTTACTGTAGCAAATTGAGTCTTGGAAGTATGCAGAAAATCAGGCCTCTGTGTTGTTAGTTGTAAAACAAAAAAAACCAAAATCCTGTAGATATTAATTTGCATGCAGTAGGTTGCCCTAAAAAAAATAAGCCCATCTTGCTTTGTTAGATAACGTTTGAATCCCTTACTAACACACTAATGACTAGCTCTTTAATAGCTACTCATGGCAATCTTCAGATCTAGTATCCTAATTAATTCAGAGATTCAAGCATAATTGTAAATTGTGGAGTCTGTTCTTGGATATGCTGCCCTGACATTCTATATGTGGATTGAGAAATTGGACTCTCTTACAAGGCAAGGAAAATCAAAAGAGAAGATTGTTCACCAGAATAATTTCTCCAGTGGAAGCAGGAGAAGAGGAAGGGACTAGATGTCTCTAACATCTTAGACCATTTTGGATGAGTGTAAAGCTAATGATTTATAACGCAAGCTCTCCATCTGCACGCAATGCCTAGGATAACGTGTATCTTTAAAAGTCTGGAAGGGAGAACTAGTTTAGAGATATATAAACGGGACTGGAGCACCCCATGAACAAAATGCTGGAGAAGACTTCAAATCTGTAAACATGTAGATAAACTGCCCCCAAAGTGTTGTGTGTTACTGGTATCCACATATGCTGGTGTGTATACAGACACCTCTGTAGCTATTGCTAGCATCTTGGCATAATGTCCATCAGACCAGAGGTCAGAGAAGAAAGGGAGACTAGAAGCTGAGTATGTTGTCAGAATCAAAAAGGTTTTCTTAGTGCTTCAATGTCTAGAACATTTTTAGAAGTTTCATTTTTTGAAATCATGTTGTTTCACTCTCTTACCTTTTCATATGTCTTTAAACATGATTTACGTCGTAATAAAGCATCTTCCAGCTGCAACCGGACTGCTTTGCTCTTTTCAGGACAAAATTACACTACAGATATGTATTGGAAAAATCAAGATAAAAGACATCAGTCCATGATTCTGTCTGGTAGATTAGATTTGATGAACATGCAAAGTCAGGCTCCAAAAAACCAGTACTGTAAATGGGATTACCCTTTTCTTTTCCACTTAGACATAGTAAATCTTTGCACCTGGACAACTGAGAAGAATGAGTTACAACCTTGGGCCACTGTATCACTGAAGAGTCAGGGTCTATTAGTAAACTCCAGCTCTGTTTCTCTCACTCTCCTTGGAGAAGATCCACCATCTCTGAGGTTTTGTTTGCTCCCACATTGAGAGTTACAATTAAAAACAAAGAGCCCAAAAGCAAGTCAAAGCTAACGAGTTAGAAAGTTAGTTTATCTTACATCCTCCTTAAATTGCTGCTGCAGAGGGTGGAGAAGCAGAAGTATGAGGTTAGAAAGCTCTTAGTAGTTCTAATCCTGTCCTAACATTCCAAGGCTTTTACTTACACTTTATTACTTTGGGGACTGAAGTTGTTTCTGTGGGAGGAAGTGGAATAGCGCTGCAATCATGGTAGGTGATAAACCATTGGGAGTGCTGGCAAGGGATGCAAAAGCTGGTGAGGAGGAGAAGAAAGGAGTGAGCTGGAAGACTAAAGCTGAATACAAAACAGAGAGAGAAAAAATTCAATAAAAAAGGACTAGGCAATTTGTAACAGAAAAATTGAGATAATTTGAATAACTTCGGTGATTGTGCTGGAGAAGAAATGATGCAATTTCCCTAAGAACAGAAGTCCAGGCAATTGGGCAGTGTGCCTTCAGAGAGCAAGACTTGCCTGTAACTCAGAGGAACAGGCAGTGTGCCTGGAGAGCTGAAACATGCAACTGAAAGCAGTTGTGACCCACTTGTCTCAGGGTCCTAATAATAGAAAATAAAATAGGTTCTAATTTCTATAAAAGTTGTTACAGGCATGAAAAGGATTTCTTTGAAGTAATCTTACATGAAAAAGAAGGAATGGTTTATTTTAAAAGACCATAATTAACAAAACTGTTTCTTTACCCCATAAATAATCCATATACATAATAGCCCAGGTACTAATCTCATGTAAAGAAGCACAGGATTGCTAAAGCCCTCAAATCAGGTGAGGGAAGAATAAACTAGAGGAATACAGGTTCAGGCTGATAAAATATTAGCAATTTCATCAAGTCAAATGTATCTTTAGGTACACATGATGATGATGGGAGAGTTTGATAGCCACTGATCTCTAATCCATAATACAGATTGACATAAAGCCTTGGAAAAATTTCTAGAACTCAAAAGAAACAGTTTAAAAGAGAGCTCTGGAGATCTACTCTGAGCAGGTGTAGCTTCAATGTTAGATCAGATGTGTGGATGACTTTCAAAATCTCCAAGAATGGAGAGTCTACAATCTATGTGGGCTACTTGTTCCAGTGTTTTTCAGTTGTTTGGTTTGGGGTCTTGTTTGTTTCTTTGCTTGTTTGTGGTGTTTTTCCTTATATCCAGTCAGAATTTATCTCATTGCAACTTGTGATTGTTGCCTTTGTCTATTTGCTGTATACCTCTGACAAGACCCTCATGATATCTACACTACAATCCCCTATTAAGAAGTAAAAGTCTGCAGTTGGATCCTGCCTAGACCTTCTCTTCTCCATGCTAAACAGATTCCTTCAGCATCTTCTTGTACATCTGCTTCAATCTTCTAACCGTCTTTGTGGCCCTCTGGTGGTCTTGCTTCAAAATTTTGTCATGTTACTTCCTTGTTTTGCTAGTGGCTCTCTTGCTAGAGCAGTGAAATAAGCTATTGGCCATCATCACCACAGGAATGCACTGCTGAGTTGCCTCTTGTTGTCCACCAGACCTCCAGGTCCTTTCTGTGGAGATGCTGTGCTCTTACATGGGATTCCATCCTCGCCACAGGACTTATCATTTTATTTTCTTGAACTTCATGACACTATTGTTGGCTTGTTCCTTCAGCTTGTCAAGGTTTCTCTGAATGGTAGTCCTTGCCCTTCAACAAATGAGATTGTGCTACATTGGTGCAGTTATAGCTATTAAGTCTTTTTTTAATCTTTACTTTTTTTCTTCAACTCGATTAAGAACCTGCAACAGTACATCCACAACTGAGTTTTGAATTTGCCACATCTCTGCTCATCCGATACTACCTTGTGAGCTTTTTTCCCTCACCTCTATGTTATTCAGTGAAAGGGAAGAATGAAATGATCCCGTCAAAAAGAATAAGAACAGTACAAGTGAAAACACTGTTCAACAATGGAGAAAGTAGAGAGGTTGGAGGAATCCAATGGTACATTCTAAAGCCCAGTTTTGAAGCTTCTGAACAACATGCAGTGTTGCATTGATAGGGGCATTGCTAATGATGATTTTATCCTGATTTGAAAGCATTGAGACTTTGTTTTCCTTCTAGTTACAGGATGGGCTGACAGGTCTGGTTTGTGTCTGCTGCTGTCCCTAGATCTCCACCATGTTAACCTTTCCTAGATTTTGCTGTTTTCCTCAAGAAGTATGTGCCCCAATTCTAACTGCTCATGTGTGTCTGGTGCAACAGCTTAAGAAGAGTTTGTTGCCAGCATCACTCCGAGTAATGGCATTTACTTGAAGTTTACAGATGTGCTGTATATGGAGTTATGCATCATACTATAGGATGTGCATAGCAATATACATATACTACTTGTGGCATTAATTGGGCTATAGCTTCTCTTGTTTAATAAGTTACAACAAGATAGAGCCAATGTTGTACATGTTTACAGTCTATATACTCTATGGAGTTCTGTGGTTTCTAAGATACTCCTTTGAAAGACTTCAATCCAGGAGATGATTTATTTGTTTGTGTAGCTGTAATCAGCCTTTCTCTATTCATCTCACCAGGGATTCCCAGCCTTACCTCAGTGCTGTTATTTGTCTGTATTTGAAGATTCAAATGATCATGAGTGCAACAATTTTGGTTTTGTATAGCATACTTAGAGTCAAAAGCTAAATACTTTTCTCTTTCAATGTCATGACCTTAAGATTCTTGGGAATTCGGTAAATCCACAAGGCTCTTTAGTCCAAATTTATATAAATTCTTTTTTTTTGTATCAGCTGCTTTTTACTGTCTCTGCTGTTTTGCTGTGTGTTTTGCTCAGCATCAATACACATCTCTCTGTGAAAGGATTGAAGGATATTTTGAGGTTGTAAAGGACAGAGTAAAGTGAAATTAGATCTGAATATCAGTCAAATTTCTGTTGACCAACATTCAGATGGGTCAAGAGAATCATAGAATGGTTTTGCTTGGAAGAGATCTTTAAGATCATGAAGTCCAACCATTAACTCAGTGCTGCCAGGTCACCACTAAACCCTGTCCCTCAGCACCACAGCTATATGTCCTTTAAATACTTGCAGGGATGATGATTCCACCACTTCCCTGGGCAGCCTGGCCCACTGCTTTACAGCCCTTTCAGTGAAGAAATTTTTCTTAATAAGCAACATAAACCTCCCCTGGTGCAACTTGAGACTATTTGCTGTTGTCTTATTGCTTGTTACCTGGGAGAACAAACTGATTTCCACCTCTCTACAGCCCCCTTTCAGGTAGTTTTAGAGAATGATAAGATCTCTCCTCAGCCTCCTTTTCTCCAGACTAAACAACCTCAGTTCTCTCAGCTGCTCCTCATCAGACATGTTCTCCAGACTCCTCACCAGCTTTGTTGCTCTTCTTTGGACACACTCCAGCACCTCAATGTCCTTCTTATATTGGGTAGCCCAGAAATGAACACACTACTGAAGATGTCACATCACCAGTGACAAAAACAGGAATAATCACTTCCCTGCTTCTGTTGACCACAGTATTTCAGATACAAGTCAAGATGCCGTTGGCCTTCTTGGCCACCCGGGCACACTGCTGCCTCATGTTCAGCCAGCTGTCCACCAGCATCCCCAGGTCCTTTTCTGCTGGGCAGCTTTCCAGCCACTTTTCCCCAAGCCTGTAGTGTTGCATGAGGTTGTTGTGACCCAAGTGCAAGACACAGTCAGTACTTGGTCTTGTTGAACCTCATACCATTGGCCTCACTCCATTGATCCAGCCTGTCCAGATCTCTCTGTAGAGCCTCCCTACCTTCAAGCAAATCAATACTCCTGCCCAAGTTGGTATCACCTGCAAACTTACTGAGGATGCCCTTGATCCCCTCGTCTGGATCATTGATAAAGATATTAAACAGAAGTGGCCCCAGTCCTGAGGCCTGGAGAACACCACTTGTGACCACCCACCAACGGCATTTAACTTCATTCACCACCACTCTCTGGGCCCAGCCATCCAGTCAGTTTTTTATCCAGCAAAGTGTACACCCATCCAAACCATGAGCTGCCATTTTCTCCAGGAGAATGCTGTGGGAAACAGTATCAAAAGCTTTACTAAGTCTAGGTAGACAGCACCCACAGCCTTTCCCTCACTGACTATGCAGGTCACCTTGTGGTAGAAGATCAGGTTAGTCAAGGAGGACGTGTTTTCATAAACCCATGCTGACTGGGCCTGATCACCTGGTTGTCCTGTATTGTGCCATGTGATGGCACTCAGGATAATCTGCTCCATAACTTTCCCTGGCACCAAGGTCAGACAGACAGGCCTATAGTTCTCCATATCCTCCTTCTGGCCCTTCTTGTAGATGGGTGTCATATTTGCTAACCTCCAGTCAACTGAGACCTCCTTGGTTAGGCAGGACTGCTGGTAAGTCAGAGAATCACAGTATCACAGAAAGCCCTGAGCTCAGGAGTTAGTAACCTGTCTGAAGGCTGTGAAGGCTTCCATCAGGCTTATTCAGTTTCTGGACCACTGTGAAACATATGACCTGACTCAAGTTTTATTTAATGCTTGAAATTTTGGTGGCTGCAGAGGACAGATGAAACATAAATCTTATACTGAGAAGGCAAGTATGTCCAATTGCTGTCTAAAGGATAATGAATATTTTTTACAAAAAACCTGATGATAGTGGACAAATACTACTTTTAAACAGCAATTGCCTCAGTCCCTGACAGATCCATACTCTTTTTATTGCTTCAAAACAATTTGATAAAGTTATCATGAAGTTCCTCCCCTTCCAAGCTGCTCTTTGAAGCGATTTCTCTGGATTACTCTCATCATTATCTCTAATCTTTCTGTTGGCTTCTCTCTCCCACCCTCTTTATGGAGGTAAGTGCTCAGGGCAGCCAGACTGGTTACCTCACTTGGCTTTGCCTTCGCACGTGCCTCGCTTTGCTGTCCTTGCCCTTGTAGCACAGTCCATGGAGCTGTGACTGACGTGGCTTTACTTAAATTAATCTTAATGTTGCAATGTTGCTTCTACAGTTCTTCACTCTGCAATTGTCTTGACAACAGATTTGCAAAATCAGTGGGTAGGAATTTGGTTTTAATTTTGATGTTTCGATTAACTTGATTCAGATAAATAATAGAAGATTGTGAAGATAACACAAGATGGCATGAACTGGTGAAAAAGATTGTAAACAGAACGAATAAGACAAATGACCCAGTCGGATTCAGTGGTTATTTTTATAAAATGTAAGCAAATGCTGTTTCCAGTTTCTGTCTTCTTGCATTGTGACAGCTGCTCGAAATCTAAACATACGGATTTATTCAAATATTAGTCACTCTCACTGCTTCCCAAACAAAGAGAAGGAAGTTTATTAATTTGTTTTCTGCCTGGGATTCTTGATACAGAGGATAGCAGAACTCTCCTGACTCTCACTTGAATTATTCTTTTCTTCTTTCATGCCAAAGACAACCCTCTGCACCTGCACTTTTGTCATCTCATGAGGGAATACTTGACACAGTTGTTTGTTAAATTTAATGTAAAAGATAATTCTGAAATAATAATTGTTTGGCTCTGCCCCTTTGCATATCCCAGCCCCTCCACCTTTCATCTCCTTCTTTTCATCTCTAACAGCACTTGACAGAAGACAGTTAAGTGAGCAATTGCAACAATTAAGCTAGTAATGAAGTTACTGTTCACCTATTCTGGCCATTTTCATGCATTAGAAACCCAAGGTTATTTATTTTTTTTTTAAGTGATCCAGCACATCTTTGCTTGCTGCTTGAGGAGGAACACACACACAACTGCCTTTTCCAGTCATCTCTGTAGGGCAGGACCTAAATAATCTGGGCAGTGAAGCCAGAAAACATTACTTTCTATGTCTCAAGAAGAGCAGAGTTCCCTCAGTAAGGGACCAGTTTTGGAGAGAGAGAGAGAGGCTGCTTAAACTGAAGGTAGGGTATTTGCTAGAGTAGCCATTTATATAGTAGGACTGAAAGAGATTAGTGGAGGATGAGTCATGAAATATACTAGGAAATGAGAGGAAGATGGAAGGCAGAAGAGAACAGAAAAGAGTAAGTAGGAAAGAAAGATCAATGACAGAGTCAAGAATAGAAAAAATCTATTTTGGAGACTAGAATTGTGATGAAAAATGTTCTTGTAGACAAAGTAATCATGACATAAGATTCTTAGTTGGGAAAATGCAGAAGTGTCTGGAAAGTAGTCAGAGTGATTAACTGAAGGAATATGAAGCATAGAAAATATATGAGAAGGTATATACTTCAGATAGTGGAAGAAAGGAAAAAGACTAATCACAGAATCACCATGGTTGGAAAAGACCTTTAAGATCATCAAGCCCAACTGCTATCTATCTCTGCCAGGCCCACTTCTACAGCATATCCTTCAGCACCCTCTCTAGGCAGCTTTTAAATACATCCAGGGATGTATTTACTTCTAAAGTATTTCAATAAAATGGGTTTGGGACATTTCTATATTCAGTTGACTTGGGGCAGCATGAACAAAAGGGAACTGGAGAGAGGTTATTTGCACACCCATAAAGTAAAAGGACACAATGAGCTGCACTTGTCTGTCTGGGAAAAGGCAAATGACAGCATGGACAGTCAGGAGTCTTAGCTCCCAAGTGCTTGATTCTTACGTTCATGTAGTAACGTTATGAGGACAGCTGCATCTTCTGACTAGGCAGGTTAAAAAACATGCCTTCCTATAGGCTGTGGCAAAGACCACGCCTGACCTGCCCCACCTGGGATGGTGGGAAGTGAAGCTGACTGGATGAAAACATGCTAAGCATCAGAATGTGTATTGGTATCATTGTAACTTAAAAAATACAGTGGAAAAGAATAGTTGTTAAAGCTTTCTCTTTCACTTTTAAAGTAAACTTAATGCACTGTTTGGTTTTGTTCGGTATTTTATATTATCAAAATTTCTCAGCGCTTACATGCTTTAATACAGCCATGCGAACATGGCATATACTATACCTCTCTGATTTTGCATTCTTCAAAACTTTAGTAATATTTCTGTTAAAATTTTTTCCTAGTAAGGGTATTATTTTATGCAAACAAGGCCAGGATTTGAATAATAACTCTTGGAAAGTTGATCAACGGTCTCTTCACCTTTTCAGACAATTGATTCTACTAGGTGAGAGACAAATACTCTTTTTGAAGTAGGCATATCTGAATTAAGTGATTATTATTAGGTGATGTTTAATAGTCCTACCTACAAACAACAATGAAAAGGACATTTCTGAGTACTACAAAAACGTGGAGAGAATATTATTAACTGTGATTACTAATGAGCCATTAACATTCAGTGAGCAGTGGTGCTTTACTGTTTACATCAGTCTGACTCTTGATGGTTATTCTTGTACTCTGGATAATCTTGCTTGGAATAATGATTGCAGAATTAAGTAGGCTTTGTCAAACAGTGGCCGTTGAAGTATACATGGAATATTTTATGCTGTATGTAACCTGTGTGGACTTTGACCCTTACTCGTAGTGCAGAACAGAAGTTACTGTATGTTGATAATAAGAGAAACAAAGAGGACTGGTCCAGCTGAATTAGGTAAAACACCCACCACCCATTTCCTTTTGCCAGTTCAGTTACAGTTTGCCTTGTTTCAGACATTTGAAAATTTTAATGCCTCCATTTACCCTTGGCTTCTTGGTCAGAGGTTTTAGGTAGCAGATAGGATGAAACCTTCTCTCTACTTCTACCATTTCATCCTTTGTCTCAAATATGAAGTTCTTCAGTGGCTCTTGGTGGGCGTAAGTCTCATGACATAAGTAATTTCTGAGTAATCTCCAGTGCTGATTGGCTGCTGTGCTTGGGAATTGTTCAAGGGACTCTCTCCCATACCCCTGCATTACAGGGAGGTCTTTTTGAAAAAAAGAGGGAGGAAGATAATGGGTGCATTTGTATGGACACAGGAATAATTTAACAAATGGATTCTTAAAATATTTCTAGTTCAGCTTTCACAAATCCAAAGGCAAGGGACAAGAGAGCTGCTTCTATGTACCTGTGAAAATGACTTATTGTAGCCATGACCAAAATGAAAAGGCAGCAACATTTGGCATATATACAACAAAAGTAATTCCCTAGAAGTGTTTCAATTTTGTATTTGATAAAATTATTGTTTCCATATGTGGGAAATGTAGCTTTTTAAGGAGTAGTGGGGATTTTACTTGCATTGGTTTTGCTTATTTTTTTATTTTATTTTATTTTAAAACAATAATCTGTGTATAAAACAAAAACTCTTTAAAAACATATTTATAAGCTCCGTGGGTAAATCTTATCTGGTGGGACTGGTTTGACTTTCTTGACAGAAGTGAAGGGAATACATTCAATTAGTGGTAGGATTTTTAACACAGCTTTTGTCCCAAACTTCTTCAGTTTCCCTTCTGGGCATCATTAAATGCAAAAGTTAAACTGCATTCAGTCCATAGCAACACACCTTCAATTCACTTCATTTCACTAGTATGTACCATGACGGTTGTCTTTTTGAGTACGAAAGCTTTTGCATGATCATCTGCAGAACTTCCCATCTTTAAGTAACACAAATTATTCTCCTGATTATACTTAGGTCATCTTGTTAAGAACACATTTGTAGGCTACTAAGAGGTCTACATGAACTGTGAATGATTTTTATGTAGGCCTGAATTATTTAATGTATTTGGAAAATCCATTCCTGATAAACTATCTTATTCTACAGCCTATATCATTAGACTGAAGGAACAAGTAGGTGTTAACACAAAAATTTGAACTGCTAATGTGTTTAAAAAGAAAAAAAAAACCAACAAACTTTCCTGTAAGATATTATGCTAACAATTCTTGCACAAATTATAAGTACTGAAATTCATTCTTAATCTCAAGAGAAGTTCAAACAAATGGTTTAATTTATTTTTTCAGGAACTGCAGTTTGAGAGACTGACTCGAGAACTTGAGGCTGAGCGTCAAATTGTAGCTAGCCAACTGGAGAGATGTAAGCTTGGATCAGAAACTGGAAGCATGAGCAGCATCAGGTAATGTACAAATTGTTAATTTCTTTCTGATGGAATAAATTTTGTTGCTGTTATGAATTACTACTGAGAACAAGATTGATCATCTTCCTGTTAAAGAAATTATACACCAGGGAGCATGAGATTTTAGTAGAGTTTGAAAATTTGTAGTTTGATCTGCTTTTTAAAAAGAAAATTTCAAGAAAAGGCTTAATTTCATGCAATTTGGTATCTGGTTTGTCCAGTAACGAAATAGTAATCACAGTTGAAATTCATGGATTTGCTGTAGTCTGAATGGATAAACAACAAAACTACTGTTTCCACTACTAATGCAGCTGTAATTTTCAGTGAGAGCTTTTTAACTTTGTATTGCAGAAGTGCATTGATAAGTTTTGTGAATTTGTCTTTTCATAATTTCATCAAAGTATTAAAAGCTTTAGAGATAATTACTTAAAGCTGCTGACCTGGCATCAAAATGTAACAATAAGATATGTGGCACTCTCTCTAGGCTTTCTTCAGTTTAAGAAATTGTTATGGTGCATTGTTTGGATGATGGTGAGATTATTTAAGAAACTGTAACAAAAGGAAGCTGATCTCTTGGTCAGCTTGGGGTGAGTAAAGATGTTCTAGTTTTGAGCTTCTGGATATTAGTTTCATTGTTTTCTCAGGTGAACCTAAAAATGAAAGATGATAGTACTTGAATTTCAAGAATTAAGAATAATTGTGTAGACATACCTTTTGGTTTTATTATTGGAAATACTAAGTCTGGTATCTTATGTAATCATACAAGTATGATATGCCAAGCTTAGTGCCAGGTTTTGTGTGATACTAGTAGAAAAACTACAAAAAATCACTACTGCAAGAAACTTTTCCTCAGTTTAAGCAATGCAGACTACAAGTCAATCAAATGATAGTTTTTCATGATAACTAGGAAATAATTACTCAGTAGAATGCCAAAGAAGCAACAAAAAACCTGAATGTAACAGTGCAGATAAAATGGCAGAAGTCGGAAGAATCTTTAACTAATTCAACAGAAGTATATGAAGTTGACTTAAATATAAATAAATCAAGTGCGAATTAACTCCCTAGGATGCAAGCTTATTTTATTCCATATAATCTTCCCTACCAACTAGACTTCTACTAACATTAGAGAAATTATATTACTTAGAATTATTTAAGCACAGAGTAGGTAACATTTGGCAGCGTGGTACAGTACTATATTTGCACCTTAAGAGAACTCCCCCAGCATTTTAAATTTTCAGTATGGTATGACTGTATTTCAAAAAAACTTTCATCTGAACTATGTTTGAATAATACTGAGCTATGTTTGGATAATATTATTATTTTAGGATTATGCCAGCCAGTGATACGGAGATAGGAAATTTCTTGTTTGAAAGGAAATGTTTTCTTGGTGAACTTCTTTGCTATTCATAATTTTATACTTTTGACTCATCACTGGTAGCAAGGTCATTCAGCTGTTTCTTAAGAGACCACAGTTACTTGAGAAGTTTTTAATATTTTGACTACTAATCTCTCTGTGGAATAGACTAGTACCTAGAATAACTAAGGAGATTGAACGCAAATCTTTGGCATCTGTAGTTTGTCCCAGGAATGTTTTACATATGAAAGTTTAAAATTTCTAGTGTTTCAACTAAAAATATTTTAAGAAGTACTTGAAATACTGTTGTCCAGAAGATAATATCGAAAGCTTTAAATTAGATAGCTATTCTTAGACTTGGCAAGTGATTTAAAAAGGAAATCAATAATAATCTAACATTGTGTTGGGTCATTGTTTCTCCCATACATATTAAATAAGCTTTAATTTTCTGTTAGCTTAAAAAATACTAAATCATTATGGGAAGAGGTAGAGCTAACACAAATATTAAGTGAAGTCAAATAGTTGTCTGGCTGCTGTGCTGACTTCCCAGTGCTCATCCAGATTTGAGAATGTGCCTTTGACATAGTATAGTGAGGCAAAGGTTAAGAATTGTGTAGTGGAATAATATGTGTTAAGAAAAAAGGTATCTAACTTCTTAAAGTCTTTTGAGTCTCTGGGGGCAGAAGGGGCTTGATTAAAAATACTTTTTGGCATAGATATGACCCCCTGTGAATCTAAGTGTTAGACAATACCTACTTTAAAACAAGGCAGTTAATTTCCTGGCAAATAGTAACTACTTTAAAAATAAGTTTCTACTGTTATTACTAAGCTTTTATTGATAAAGAGCTTCTTAAAGCATAAATCTATTGCATTTATTTTAAATGCTATCATTATTTAAAGTGAAATCCTACCTGTAAGTCTCCCGTGAAAGTGACTGTACATCCTTCAGTGATGTCACCATTGTGTGATGACACATAGGTTTGTTATTCAGATGATTTTCCGTATTAAGAAATAATCAAACTGGCCTAATTGTAATCAGCATATTTTAATATTGGGAAGTTACTGTGGCTTTTTGCCCTTTGAAATAATTCGCTCAAAATATGTAAAAGGAATTTTTCTTGTTAGTATTTGTTACCTGTGTCTGTTAGTAACCAAATATATAAAACTTGTACATGGATCAACTGTCCATATTTGCCATTTTAGTCAGGCTAAACCAGCTTACAGTGATGTTTTCTGCTGTATCTGCCCAACATCTTAAAACAACAGCAGATGTATATAACAAGTACTTACAGTGCCTTTTGTTGTGGACATATCAGGAGCATTGATGTCAGCTTTACCTCCTTGGGATAGTAGCTTCGTGGAGTCTTCCTGCATGTCTTAAGATTGTGCCCTTGAAACCGGGTTTTTAGGAACACACTAAAAGGCTGTTATTTCTGGCCTCAATTTTGCTTTCTGTACTCCTCTTGCATATTTGACACTTGGCCCAGAAGGAGTTGTGTATCCAGCTGTACCGTGAACCTCCACATGGCTTCGTTTTCAGTCCTGAAGGACTTCTGTATAACCTTTTCTTGTCACAGAAATCAGGATCCAGAAGGTAATGTGAGGTGAATTTACACAGTACAACTCAACTCTGCACAGAATTATGCAGCCTAGATCCGTAACGAGAATCACTCTATCTTATCCTGGTGTAGCTCCATAGGTCAGATTGATCAAGCCTGGTGAAAGGCAGGTCTAAGTCACCAGAGGAATCCAGCATTTGTATTTTCTGTGATACAAAGGGATATCTCTGTACTGGAGTATGCCTGTAGCTGTGCCACGTTGTTCAGAAGAGATTGGATTAGCCAGAGCTGACTGCTCTATCCAGAGCTCTGATTGTGATAAGCCTTGCTCAACTGAAGGGACCCAAACACTCAGTTCTTCCGCAGGACCATTCACTAACCTTGAAGAATTGATTTTGGGCATGTGAGGAAACAATCACAGCTTTAATAGTGTTCATAATTTCTATGCCTACCTGTCGTACAGCTGGGCCACATCAAAATACCCGAAGTAAATATTCTTTGTCATATCCTTGATCAGTAGTCATTTTTTAGAGGGTTAGGGGTCTCTATTCACTTCTATTTACCAGAAGGACTTGAGTGCCTTCTCTTCAGGAACAGGTTCTTGGCTGGGAATCAAAGGGGGAATCAGTGGCTTATGATCAGTGGCTGAATAAAATGCTTAGACCATGAAGTAGGGCAAAACTTAGGGAACTCTTCCATGCCTCCATGTTTCCCTGCTGGCAAAATCTGAGCAGTTCATTACTCAGTCTGCCGAGTATTAAAATTTTGTCACACATTGCATAAGGAGCCAAATCACGTTCTATACTTCTCCATCCTTCTGGCTGAGGTGCTTATTCCTTCTGGGCCAGATCCATCAGTCTGTCAGACCCTTTTGTGCAGAGGGCAATTAAATGCCTGCATATCTTTGCAGTCTCCATTCTCTGATAATTTTAAGCACATATTGATGTATTTCAAATTTTTGAATTTCCCATGACCACATCATGTAGTTTCCCAAAATGGAATCTGATGAGAGTGGGTTTTGCTCCTTCCAGACGTGAACACAAAATCTCAGAGGCACTTTGAAGACTCAGCTACATGTTTTCATGTTTTCTTTTGAAATAATTCAGACAAAATAGTGCCACAGAATGGAAAGACTGAACAAGCAAGAAAACAGATTGCATGCATATACATGTAACATATATGGAATCTGTCTTCAAAAAACAATTATCCTTTACACTTCATTGAGGAACTGTACTTGCTAGAAAATCCTTAAAACTGTAAGTTTCTGTTTCACATTCTATATCAATGTTTTATGTGAGCAACTTAAGTTTGTTTACTTATTTTTTGATGGAGCCTTACTCTTTGAAGTTGAGAATGTAGCTCAAGCATCGTCTGTTCTTTTTCTTTGAATGTATAGTTGGCAAATAGGTCAGGCAATAGGATTTTTTTCAACTTAATTTCAAGCCTCCACTGAAATTAGTAGAAGTGATTTGCCATTTGCTGTTGAAAGTCTCCTGAAAAGACTGATATTTGTGCATGACATTCCAAAAAAACGTGCTGAAGTTCCTGTATTTTACAGTATCAAAAATATAATCCAAGTTACTAAATTTTATGGAAAGTTTACCTGCTTTGTGTATGCTTTCCTCAGTGTATATCTTTCTCTCTCTGAGAGATGCATGTTATGCACACTTTATACTGAGCAAACACATTTTACTTAGGAGGATGCAATTTTTGCAAATTCCCTGAAAAAATGTCCAGCAAATCTAACAGATAAACCCACAAGATCCTTCATTTCAAGAACATTGAAGACATAGATGAAATGCACGGTGGTTTTGGTAGACAATTTCCACTGTGCTGGTCAAGTAAATAAAATTGCAGTTAAAAATTTTTCCTGTACAGCTGTGGGTGTTGGATCTAATTAAGGCTTTATATTATACTACTTCTATTCTGTAAGTATATATAATAGTCTTTGTAGGTATTAGAGATTGACAAATCTGGTAGCCTAGTAGAGGTGAGGCTGCCACAGCCTAGACCTGCACAGGCTGGTGAAATGGGTTGAGTGAAACCTTATGAAGTTGAAATTTATAAATGAAAGCAAATGCAAATTCTTCCATCTAGGATGGAATACCCCCAAATGACAAAACAGCCAGGGGCTGTCTAAATAGAAAACAACTTCACAGAAAAAGGCCCATGGGACCTCTTTGACAACAAAGTGACCATGAGTCAGCAGTGTGTCCTTGCAGCAAAGAAGGCCAGCTGCATCCTGGGCTGCAGTAGCAAAAGCATAGCCAGCAGATCAAGGGAAGTGCTTCCTCCCTTCTGTTTGAAACTCACGAGGCTACATCTCGAGTGCCTTATCCAGTTTGGACTCCTAAGTACGAGAAAGATATTAATATGCTGGAGCAAGTTGAGTGCAGGCCTACCAAGAAGGTTGGAGGCTGGAATGCGCATGATGTATGAGAAGAGGCTGAGGGAACAAGGGGGTTTAGCTGTAAGAAGAGAAGGGTCAGGAGAGATCTTCTCTTCAACCAGGTAATAGGAGGACATAGGGAAGACATGGTGAGACTGTTCTCAGAGGTGCACTGTGGTAGAATGAGAGGTGACA
>VYZX01033415.1:0-22343 GCA_013401335.1 Brachypteracias leptosomus | reverse complement strand
CTGAATGAGGAAGAAACACAATATGCATAAACTAGGGTCGGGTTGTAAATTATATTCCTGACTGACGAAGTTTTTACATGTCATTATATTAAAAATATATTATTACAGAAGAACAGAAAGTAAAAATCTAGAAAATATATTTTTAAAAAGTTAAATATTTTTTTCACAAAATTGCAGAATTGCTATGATTGGAAAAGTCCTTTAAGATCATCAAGTCCAACGTTATCGATCTCTACTGGGCCTACTTCCACATCATATCCTTGAGCAGCCTATCTAAACAGCTTTAAAATACATCCAAGGATCACACTTCAACCACTTCCCTGGAGAAACTTGTTCCAGTCTTTGATAACTCTTTTGGTGTAAAAGTTTTTCTTAATGTCTAACCTAAACCTCCACNTGTTGAAGCAGGGCTAGAAGAGGGCCATAAAAACGATCAGAGGGTTAGAACACCTCTCCTATGAAGAAAGGCTGAGAGAATTGGGGTTGTTCAGCCTGGAGAAGAAAAGGCTTTGAGGAGAACTACTTGTGTTTTTTCAGTATTTAAAGGTAACTTATAAGAATGATAGGGATAAACTTTTTAGCAGGGCCTGGATGAGGGGTAATGATTTTAAACTAAAAGAGTGTAGATTTGAACCAGATATAAAGAAGAAATTCTTTATGATGTTGGTGCTGAAACACTGGAACAGACTGGTACTTACAGATTGGTATGTTTTAAGATCTCCCATCGCAGGAAACATTCAAGGTCAGGTTGGACAGGGCTTTAAGTAACATGATCTAGCTGAAGATGTCCCTGCTCATTGCAGAAAAGGTTGGACTAGCTGACCTTTAAAGGTCCCTTCAAGCTCAAAGCACTCTATGATTCTATGATTCCTTCTCATTTAGGAATACATAGCTCTGCTGTACTTATCTACGGATCTTAGGTCATACTGAATACCACTGATGTTTTCTTAGATATTATATTACTGTAAGGTAGAAATCACCTCCGCGGAGAGCCACAAATGATAAGAACAGGATGTGATCCTTGAGCTAGTAACATGCTTGCAAAGAGACCTTTCTCCTACAATTAGGTTTCTCAGCAGGAGGATAGACTTTCCACATTGTTCCATTGATAGTTTTGTTTGTTTGAATACTTATTCACAATACAAAATCCCCTTTTAATGACTGAGGAAGCTATACACTGCATGGCAATTAAACTAATACTATGTACCTCAGCTGCGCTCCATAGATCAGACCTATGCTTTTTCTGAGACTGTACTTAACCATGTAAAATATACAGCATACCTCTTTCAGAGAATCTGGAACCATTGTGATTGATCTTATTTCTTCCTTTCTTCTTAGTTCTCTGGGAACACAAACTAAGATTGTGGTTTGCTACTGACTCAAAATGGCCTACCTTTTCTTTCAGACTCTTTCACATAACATTGATAGAGGCTTAGAATAGAGATTAAAGAGCAGAAGGCTTTACAAAGTTATCTTGCCGTAGGTGAAAATTCTTACAGCTGTTTTATTCATGAGTGCTGAAGACCAGAAATTTAAAAAACAGAATAGCAGCAAGAAGGGATTGTTCTTGCAGGAAGAACATAAGAATGCAAACAGGAAGATTGAGTAAAGGTAAGAAGACTTCCTCATCACTATTGCTTATGATCAAAATACGCTAAAGATTTTTCTTGATTTTTAAATGACAATTTTAAGAGATTGGATGTGTTGCTTTTCTGAATAATTTATTTGAGAGGTTGTCAGTCTGCTTAGCAAGAATTCTTTTCTTTTTATAAGCTCAGTGTTAAGAAGATAAAGTCTTTTATCTTTTCAGATAAAGTCTTTTTTGTACTAACTCTTGAGACTACTACAGTCATATTAGGAAAAACAGATTATTGGCAAAGAAAGATTACCCAGGAAAAAAGTTGCAAGGTTTGTATTACAACACCATATTTTCACAAAGATTCAGAAATATAAATTATCTATAGGTGACAATTACAATAGATAAGGAATGAAATATCACACAAAATTTGCCCTGAAGCCTGTCACTGATGACCACATTTTCTGCTCTGTAGCTGCAGTAGCAAAACTGAATGAGGAAGAAACACAATATGCATAAACTAGGGTCGGGTTGTAAATTATATTCCTGACTGACGAAGTTTTTACATGTCATTATATTAAAAATATATTATTACAGAAGAACAGAAAGTAAAAATCTAGAAAATATATTTTTAAAAAGTTAAATATTTTTTTCACAAAATTGCAGAATTGCTATGATTGGAAAAGTCCTTTAAGATCATCAAGTCCAACGTTATCGATCTCTACTGGGCCTACTTCCACATCATATCCTTGAGCAGCCTATCTAAACAGCTTTAAAATACATCCAAGGATCACACTTCAACCACTTCCCTGGAGAAACTTGTTCCAGTCTTTGATAACTCTTTTGGTGTAAAAGTTTTTCTTAATGTCTAACCTAAACCTCCCCTGACATAACTTGATTTCATTTCCACTTATTCTGTCAGTTGTGACTTGTGAGAAGAGACCAAGACCCACATCCCTACAACCTCCTTTCAGGTAGTTGTAGAGAGCAATAATGTCTCCCCTCAGCCTCCTTTTCTTCAGACTAAACAACCCCAAGTCCCTTAGCTGCTCCTCATAAGACTTATTCACCATCCTCATTGCTCTCCTCTGGACCCATCCACCACCTGAATGTCTGTCTTATACTACAGTGCCCAAAACTGAACACAGTACTCAAGCTGTGGCCTCACCTATGCCAAGTATAGTGAGACAGTCACTTCTCTAGTCCTGCTGGCCACATTATTCCTGATACAAGCCAGGATGCCATTAGCCTTGGCCACCTGGGCACACTACTGGCTCATGTTCAGATGGCTGTCAATCAACACACCCATGTCCCTTTCTACCCAGCAGCTTTCCAGCCACTCCTCCCCAAGTCTATAACTTTGCATGGGGTTGTTGTGGCCCAGGTGCAGGATGCAGCACTTGGCCTTGTTGAAGCCTATATGATTGGATTCAGCCCATCGATTCAGCCTGTCCAGGTCCCTCTGAAGAGCCTTCCTGCCCTCAAGCAGATCAACACTCCCACCTAACTTGTTGTCATCTACAAACCGACTGAAGATGTTCTTGACCTCCTTGTCAAAATCATTGACAAAGACGTTAAAACAGGAGTGGCTCCAGCACTGAGCTCTGGGGACCACTTATGACCAGCCACCAACTGGATTTAACTCCATTCACCACCACTCTCTGGGCCCAGCCATTCAACCAGTGTGTGATCCAGCAGAATGTATGCCCATCCAGGCCTAGGGCTGCCAGTTTTTTGTTGAGAATGCTGTGGAGAATGGTATCAAAGGCTTTACTGAAGTCCAGGTAAACAATATCCACAGCCCTTCCCTCATTCACTAAGCAGGTCACCTTGTTATAAAAGGAGATTAAGTTCTTTAAGCAGGATCTATCTTTCATGAACTTGTGCTGACTGGGCCTGACCACCTGGTTGCACTGTAAATAGTGTGTTAAGTCACTCAAGACGATCTGTTCCATGACATTCTCTGGTACCAATGTCAGACTAACAAGTCTGCAGTTCCCTGGATCCTCCCTCCAGCCCTTCTTGTATATGGGAATCACATTTGCTAATCTCCAGTCAGTTGGGACCTCCCAGGTTACAGGTTAGCCAGAACTGCTGATAAATCATGAAAAGTGGCTTGATAAGCACATCCGCCAAGTCCTTCAGCACTCTTGGTGTAACCCATCTTGCTCCATAGACTTGTGTGTGTCTAGGTGGTGTAGCAGGTCACTAAACATTTCCTCTTGGATTATGGATGCCTCTGCCTGCTCCCCATTTCGAAATGTACTATTTTAGATGAATTGTTTTTCAATATTACTTTTGCTTTAAAATTGCTTCAAATACAAGCCTGAATATTTTGAAAATACCAGAAGAAATGTGAATTGGCTTTTTCCAGTTGTTTCAGAATATCTTTTTATTTACCATATGACATATTATTCTCACTGTTTCAATGTTATTGAACCAACACACTTCTCATATTTAAACAAAACCAAAAACCAACTAACTGACAATTGTTATTTTGTGTCCTAGAAGGATTTTTAGATCATCAAGGCATATATTAAAAGAATCTGTGTTTCAGAATGCTTAACAAAATACATTCTTATTTTTAAATTACTGAGAGTGAAGTGTGGAGAAAAAGAAAAAGTATTTTTTCTTCCACAAAACAACCATGGTATTTCACTGCTTTGTCCTCCTTAGTGTACTTTAATTTCATCACCTGCAGCTAGCTAAAAGCCTTACATGTAGCTTTCAGCTACAGAAAAGTCAGTAAAGCTGTAGATGCTCCTTATGTGGCTCCTTGTGTGGTGTTTGTTTTTCAACTAGATTTTTCTGCTGGCTTTTTAACTTTTCAAATTGTGATTAATATGGAAAATGGTAAGTTCATTCTCAATGAGTTATACTTCTAATGTTTTTTTCTCAGATCAAGTGAAAGAATTTTTGGACACAATTTCAATTACAATCAAGTATTTGTCCACAGAAAATGGGCTGAGCCACAGCAGAAGACTACAAACACAGACCTCCTTTCAGTTTCCAGAAATTTCTCTACACTCTATTATTTCTTCTTTGGTAAATTTTAGAAGCAAACCTACATATCTTACACCAAAAGCATCAAATATTCCAAGCTAGCTAACTAAAGAACTCTTAAACTCCTAAAGCTCTTAAAAAGAAGGGCCACTGCTTTCTGATCAGTATTTTTACTTTATCCAAACAGCTTCTTTTTAAGTTGTAAACCTAGTTTAAGTTTCATGTACTCTCAGCAGCAAAGCTGTCTTAGGAGAACTCTATACCAAGCCATCCATTTCAACCACTGTAACAAATTTTCCTCTAGTTTTGTCTATTTGTGTCTTTGAGGCCGAATTGCAAAACGGATCAGTGATGTGAACAAAGTAACAACCACTCTGGGGAAAAGAAGTGAGAGATTTAGTGGTTTGCTGCTCCTGAAGAACTGATGCCCTTCCACTGCCCTGTCTCCTCCAGACTGTGTTCTCACACAAATTCCCTTAACCAGTAGGGCTGCTTGTCTGGCTAGAAGAAATTAATCCATTCACCGACCTGTCAGAAAGCTAATTCAGGTAAGGAAAAAAATCAGCAAGCTGATTCAGCTGTATGATACATCACGAGAAGAATATAAGTGCAAGTTAAAGAAAGTCATCACCCATCTTTGCAACAGTGAGCCTCTGGATTATCTCAGCTATCTTGTTGAACTGAAGAAAAAAAAAAAAAAGACAAAAAAACCCAAGAAAAAGTGAGCATGGCACAAACAGGTGTCTTTACCTTCCAAGTAAGATCTCTAAAGCAGCTATGGTTAACAGCTGGTATCACTTTGATGCATTGACTTGGGTGTACCAGTTTACATTTTAGCAAGATCTAGAGTAGTAAGCACAAACATTTCTTCCTGCTACATTCAATCTTTCATTTTAGTATTTCAACTCACCTACCAAGCCCTTTTATGTCAAGGATCAGGTATCAGGGTGATCTCCTCAAGATAGCTACCTGCGCATTCCAAAGCAGTCTTTTGCACACACAGTTCAGGCAGCCCTGAACATCTTCTAGGAGATAAAATATTATCGATACAAAAAGGACACATTTTATGGTCATCTACTTTGTTTTATACAATCTATTGAAATGCTTGAAAATAAATCCTGCCTACTGGTCACATGTAACTTTCTTCAGCTAACAAAGACATTTCAAAGAGTATCAACAGACAGTATTCAAATGCCCTGATGTAGTACAGGCATCACCTTTTGGACATCAGAATGCATCTAGACTTCCTCTTTACCAAGACTATTCTTAATTTCTCTAAATGCTTTTTTTCTGTATTTCTTTCAGCTCTTGATTGTAGTTATCTTAAATGGTAGGGAATAAAAGTCATAATTAAGTTGAAACTCATTTCAAGTTGGTAAAGTGGTCTCACATTGTTTGCATTGGTTAGGAATCCAGTCTATGATAGAACAATCTAAAGTGAATGAGCAACTGATGTTTCAGTAACAAAAAACCGACTTGGATGGTTCAGAGCCTATCTGAGGCAGAGCTGTTTATTTTTAATGCTAGTGTTAGTTGAAAGTATTAATTTCACTATACTTCAACTTCAATTGAAAAGTAATCCAGATGTTCATGATGATTGAAGGAAACAGAGAGCTGTATGCCACATCATCTAGTGTATCATCTAGTATACTGTCTAGACAATATGTCTACACATGTGTCAGGACATTTTGAGCCTGAATATTTTATTTGAGCAGCTATTGTAATTACAGATTAAGTTACTACAACACTACAACACAGGCCAAGATAGCATTCAATTCTTTGATGATTCTTAAAAATGGATGAAAAGGATCAACTGAGACCCAGGAAAATGTTAGCAGAATGTCAGCCAAAAGACTGCAGTTTATCTGATAAAAATCAGTGCACCTTAAAGTTATGCCAAATGATGAACAGTCATAAGTAAAATGATATATAGAAATGGCAAAAAAATACCCAAAAAATAAAGCCAAGGCTAAAAAATGTGTGAGCACACTTAAATGCAGTGCAATCTGTTTGTGCCTGCATTACTTAGATGAATCCTGCCATGAAACTCTTCAGACTATCGATTTGGTTTTAGATCCCTGTTGGGAACTCAGACTTTGAAATAAAATGCACACAAGTATAACCTACTCATGCACACAAATATAACCAACTCATGACAAGAATCAATTGCCTTGAATTATTTTAAATTGTTTTAAATGTGTAAAAACAAACAGAACCCACAAACCAGAAGAATACTGATGCTAAAAGCAAGCCTATAGTATCTAACTTGTTCCTCAAGTGTTCACCTGAATTCAAGTCTTAAAAGTTTATAATATGCACTGCACTATACTCTTTTTATTATCATCATTACAACCTAGAAAATATGTTATATTAGAAATTGTGGCCTTGTCAGAAAAGCCATTTACATTTTAACTGTTTGAAGCAGGAAACAGAGGTAAAAAATCTTCAAAGCATCTTTCTGAAATGAATGCCACAAATAACAAATACATATCAGTGGGGGAAGAGAAGACAAGGAAAGGAAAAGCAACTAATTTATAGTCCACCACCATGTTCTTAGTTGCTAATTAAAACCATGACAAACACTTCAGATATAATTACGAAAAAGGCAAATACTTCAATGCTGCAAAGATTATCCCTTAAATAATCTACACCTGATATTAATTGCTTAAGGATTGGAATATATGAGGCAATAAATGGTTTTAGAGGGTTATTACCCTACGAAAAAGTGAAGTTTATCCAGTTTATATTCAGTATGGAAATTAGTGATTTCCATTTACTTAAATATGATTTGTGTCTAATTTGTTGATCAGTAAACCCTATATAAATGTCTGCAAACCAAGAGTTTAAATCAGTATATACAGTTTACACAACAATTTGATACTTCATTTGGCTTGTTAATACTCAAGATGATAGAACCACCACAATGATTATACTTAATTCACATTATTCAGTCAGTGAAAACTCACCATTTTGAAAGAAATTGCAGTTATCCAAAAAGGTAGTGTAAGCTGCATGCAAAGACTTTGGAATAGATTTTTCCTCTAATTAATGAACTTGCAGAGTAAGGTCCAAAGCTGTAACACCTGCATATTCATAAGCAACAAGGTGGGTGTGCACATACAGAGTAATGAAGAATGTTCTCCAATCTCCAACCTTTTCCAAAAGCAATAACCGTAAATCCTGCCACTTCAGGTGTATGTTTACCAATGCACATAGTCTGGGCAACAAACAAGAAGAACTGGAGTTTCATACCCAGTCTTGGAGTTAGGATTATCACAGAAATCACAGAAACATTGTGGGAAAACTCACGTGACTGGAATGACTACATAACTCTTTCAGCAAAATAAGAGAACATGATGTCTCCATTTAAGGCTCAGGGTGATCCCCCACAGAGCAGAATTTGTTTCACCCCTCTTCCCCCTCCCCTTCCCTCCCAGGGGAGGAAGGAAAGCCTCACACAAAGTTGGAAATCAATATTACAACTTTTAACAGGGAACAACAAAAGAGATATTAAAAGAAGGGGAATATACAGAGGTATTAAGAGAAGATATATATACAAATATATACAGCACCGATCCTCGGATGTTGCTGGATTCCTCCCGAGCCACGTGGAGTTGTAGCCAGCCACACAGAGGTGCAGTCCCAGCAATAATCTCAGCAAGAAAGGAGTGAGCAGAACTTCCTGTGTTTTTATAGAGTGTGTCAGGAAGGGGAGTGGAATAGCCACACTACCTGTCCCTCCCCCTCCTCAAACCTTAATCCACAACACATGAGGAGGTGGTTTGCACTTTATGCAAAAGAGTAATTTTAGTACATGAAGGTGAGCTATGGAAACACGAAGGTTCTACTGAATGCCTTTTGATCAAGGCTTCACCAAAGAGGATGTCATATTAGGTATTTGTTGTCGACCTCCTAATCAGAATGATGAGGCTCACAAAACCTTATTTTGTCTGCTCAAGGAAATCTCTGGTCAACAAAGCCTGGTCCTCATGGGTGACTTCAGTTACCTGGATAATTATTGGGAAAACAACATAGTGGTGCACAAATCATCCCTCAGTTTCCTGGAATGACCTGAGGACTACTTCCTGCTACAGATGCTCAGTATGCTGTTGAGGAGCAGCACATTATTAGATTTACTGCTCACAAACCAAGATAATTTACTTGACAACATAACTACCAATACAGTGATCTCAACATTGTGGAGTTTAATATCCTGCTAAGCACACTGAAGACTAGTAGTAGGACAAAGATCTTGGATTTCAGAAAGACCCAGCTTCCCTACACTCAGAGCCCAGTTGTGATTCCAGGGGAAATATTCATGGAGGACAAAGGAGTTTGTTAGTGCTGGAAGTTATTCAAGAGTAGACTTCTGGAAGCACAAGAAAAGTCAATCCTCTAAAAAAAAAAAGAAAGGAAAAAGGAAGACAAGGCACCAATTTGCTTAACAATGAACTTCTGAGTGTGATTAAAAGCAAAAAGGAAGCATATCAGCTATGGAAAGATGGCCATTGAGGATTACACAACCTTGCTAGTACATGCAGAGATGCAGTCAGAAAGGTTAAGGCTCAGCAAGAACTGAAATTAGCCAGCAATATCAAGAAAGTATTCTTCAGGTACGTGAGCAGAAAGCAGAAGCACTGAGAAGACACAGGTCCATTACAAAACAGGGTAGGGAAACTAGTCACTAATAATGCCGACAAGAGAGAGGTTTTCAGGATCTTCTTTGCCTGTCTTCACCAGTCTTGGTGGACTCCAGATCATAGGATCAATTAGTTATTACAACACATGCATCAACCCAGTGGTGGCAGAAGAAGAGCTGGGCTGTGGCCTCTTGCAAGGGCTCAACCCTCATAAATCTATGGGCCTGGACAGAATCCACCACAGGCTGTTAAAGAAGTGGCTGACACTGTTGCAAGGCCACTATATATAATATTTGAAAAGTTGTGAAGGTCATGGAATGTCCTGGACAACTGGAAGGCAAATATCATTCCCATCTACAAGTCAAGCCCAAAAGAGGACCCAGGAAACTACGGGCCCATTAGATTTACTTCAATCCCTGGGAAAGTAATGGAACAAGTCCTTCTATAAATTATTACAACCGAAATGAAACAGTGATTTGGAAAAGTCAGTTTACCAGAGCCAAATCATACCAGATTAACCTGATCACCTTCTACAACAGTATCACATCTTCTGTTGACATGGGGAGAGCAGTGGTTGTTGTTTGCCTGTGCTTCAGCAAAGTATTTGAATCTGTTTCACACAGTCTTCTCCTGGACAAACTGACAAGATACAGACTAGATGTACTGTCTGGGAGATGAGTAGGATATTGTCTCACAGGATGCATTTAGAGGGTGGTGATCAATGGTTTTTAATCAGGCTTGCAGCTTGTCTCAAGTTGGGTCCCCCATGGATCAACAGTGGGCCCCACAGCTGTTCAACATTTTCACAAATCACCTGGATGATGGAACTGACAGCACCCTTACCAAGTTTCTGGTTACACTAAACTGAGTGATTAGGCGGGCATGACAGAAGGAAGAGCTATTTAACAGAGGAACATGGACAAGCTGGAAGAGTGGGATAGCAAGAACAGTATGAAGTTTAACAAAGACCAGTGCAAAGTCCTGCACCTGGAATAATGTAATCAAAGATCCCAGGCTGGGATCTGTGTAGCTGGGGAGCAGCCTTGCTGAAAAAGCCCTGTTGGTCCTGGTGGACAAAAAGTTGGACTTGAGTCAGAAGTGCACCACTGCAGCAAGGAGAGCAAATCAGATCCTGGGCTGCATCTACAGGGTCAATATTAGCACAGATAGAGAAATGATCATCCCTCTCTACTCAGTAGTTCTCATGCTGCACCTGGAATACAACCTCCAGTTCTGGTACCCACAATTCAAGAAAGATGCAGACAGATTGGAGAGGGACCAAAGGAGGGCCACAAACATGACCAAAGGACTGAAGAGACTACCCTATGAAGAAAGACTGAAGGAGTTAGGTCATTTCTTCCTGCAGAATCAAAGACTTAGGGAGAAACAAATCAGAGTGTTCCATCACTTGAAGAGCATCTACAAAAGAGGATGGAGGCTCTTTCCTCACAAGGAACCACATGGAAAAGACAAGGAGCAAACGGTACAAGTTGCACCAGGAGACATTTCACCTTGATATAAGATAGCTTTTTACAGTGAGAACCAGTCTCACAGTGTTCTATCACTATAACAACATCCCTAGGGACGTGCTGGAGTCACCATCACTGGAGATTTATATTTTCAAGATGCAGCTGGACAAGGTGATAGATAATCTCATCTAGGGTCCCTTTCCAATGAAGGGTTGGACAAGATGATCTCTTGAGGTCCTTTCCAACCTGAGGTGTTCTGTCATTTTATGGTTCCATGACCTTGTCTTGTTGTTCTTCCACTGGCATGATGTTTTACCTTTGTCTTGTAGGTCCAACCCCTACCCCTACCCCTAAGCAAAGAAAAGGTAAAAATAAAAATTAAAAATCAACAGTGAGAAGCTGTATTAAGTTAAAAAAATAACTCTGCATGTACAAGATCAAGTAATCTTAACCAGCCTATTTTTAACATGACATATTACATTCTTAATATGGATACACTGCCATAAACATGACATAAAGTGGTGGGCTCAGAAACTTGGTTTTCACTGCAGTCAGACCACTGTCTCATTCATAAATTATTAAGGAAAACAAATTGTTCCTATTTGCTGGTGAAAAGGTATTGTAATTTATGACAGTACAAGTAGTTTCCTGCATAACCCCAGAACACAAGGATATGAACATAAGGAGAAAGCTTGGGAAGTCTTTGTTGGTCAGAAAAAGGATGGCAAAATAAGCATACTGTTCTAAGATAAATACGTTGTTTCTCATCATCAAAATAGTCTTGCTGCAACAACAGAGCCAGGTTTTCCACATTTTTTTCTTAAAGCTTTAAATAGCAGGGGAGGGGTAAAGTTATTAGTGAAGGAAACATTGCCTTTCAGAAAATATTCTGTTCCTACTAATTTAATAATAGAGGTGTTATTTAGATGCTGTGATAATTTCACATATAGACCAATCAAGTTCCCAGATAAAGCCACACAGAAGGATGTTATGGCCAGGGAACACCTGGTCATTTCCAGTAGAGAACTTGCTAATGGAAATTTTACTGGTGTATGCAGAGATGTGGAAACCTCCAACCAAGCAGAGATTTTAAAGCTCAGTTATTTGGAATCTGTGTACCACAGATGGAACAGTGAAATGTCTAAGTTCCATCTTAGTTTTAAATAAGTAATTTTCCTTTTTACTTTCTTATTCTCATTTACTCAGATGTGAGTTAGTCACATGTTTGCATTGATGAGTTTCTTCTGTACTATAAAATTTCTGCACATACCATGGTAGTAAATGGACTTCTACTCAACCTAGGAGTACTGTAGACAGCCTGAAAATCTGTCAAGGTACCTCTTAAGTAATTTGACATATGCCCAGTGAATAACTGTTGCATTGACTTTATCTGCCCAATTATAAAACATCATAATCCAAACAATGAAAAAAAATCTGTATTTCTTTATACTCCCTCCAACAACAGTTAGAATTCTAGTTCCAAATAACAGGAAGAATAAAACTTTCTCATCTCAGAAGGACTCTTGTCGATTTTACAGCAATTGTGGTAAGTAGGTGGCTCAACACATAGTCCCCACTCAAATCTAACAGATTGTTAAAGCAACGAAGACATAGATATTTTTCATTTCCAAAATAAAATTTCAACAGTGAAATATCTGTACAGACAGCTTAAGCCATGCCTAAACATGTTTCTGTTTAACAGAACAAACCATCATGTTTGCATTTAAGTGTTTAATATCTCAGTGCTTGTCTTATGAATTAGATAGGATATATGTAGTCATTGAATAGCTATACTAATGAAATACAGAATGATTATTGGCACATATATAAAGTGTTTACTTTGGTTTTGAAAGAACTTCTTAGTACTTTTTAATTTCAAAAAAAATGTTTTAGTACCTCAACATGTGTAAATCTACCAGTAGCCAACACAAAGATATTAATGATGGGTGTTTTGCATAAGAATTAACAGCTCAAAGAGACTCTAATCTAGTGGGGTTTCAAAACAACAAGAACAACAATGGAACCAAATCCACAGAATCAAATATTTTATTTGAAAGAAAAATTCACACTGGAATGAGGGAATTGGGATTTTTTTTTCCTTCTAGGAGATTTTACCAGACACATTTCAAGGTCAAGCCAAGGGGAAAGAAAAACAAAAATATTTGTATTCTATCTTCCAGTATTTGAACACATAGATTTAATTGCCTCAAGTTGCACCAGGGGAGGTTTAGGTTGGGCATTAGGAAAAATCTTTTCACTGAAAAGGCTATAGGAATAGCTACATTAGCCAAAAAGTTGCTCGTCTGTATCCCTTCCTAGTCTTGCTAGCAGATGTTCCAAAGAAACTGCTGTGAGAGATTTTCACATGTGACCTCATCCCTGTCTATTAATGTGGTCATTTGAGGATGCATGTACGTGCATGAACAGATGTGAACATAATTTTTTTCTTAAGAGTATGCATAGCATGGAATGTTTCCACTAAGAAAATAATCCTACCAAAATTAAATTTTAGGCTCCTTCCAGAAGCAGCACTTAAGAGCAGTACTTAGAGCACTAAGTGATGGCATTCACAAACAGTTTTATTCTTCATCTCCAATTGAAGTTCATGAGATTCACAGGATTTCAACTCTATACATAAAGAATAAATAATTTGATGAAGCTAGAGATTATCCAGTAGCTCAGCAGCCGTATGATAGACTATGTAATAATCAAGAAAAGTGCTATCTGTATAAAATATTTTTCAAGTTGTTATGATCTAATTGTCTAGTGCAAATATAAAAAATAAAGACCAAAACAGCATGCTTGTAATGCCTCTCATATATTTGTTTGATCTGTTTCATTTGGTTGTAATTTCATACATAATTAAAATTAAATAGAATTTAAAATTACATATGAGGCTGAGGCAGACATTCAATGAACCTTTGTCAACATCAATAATTAGATTTTTATGTATTCAAATTTTTAAATGTTTCATTAATGAATATTAAATGGACAAGTGGACTTCAAGGTAAGAATTCCAGTCTCACAGCATAGGAAGCAGCAATTAAATATCTACTGCATAAAATAGATCCAAGGCTGAACTATGCAACCATATTGTGGATATGACAATGAATCACCTAGCAATAGCAGTGAACTGAACTGAAGATGATGAAGATGAAAACAGTTGCCTCAATCCCTCTTTATTCTTTCTTCAAAGAGCATCAGTTAGGTGCAAATCTGTTTATAAGACAAGGTCTTCACATTTGCCACGATGGTGGTATTAATACTGTGACCAGCTACCTGGCTTTACAGCAGCAGGAGACCAAAACCATTTTTCTTCTTCTGTAAAGCAAGATTATATCCTTCTTCTTCTTCTTCTACTACTGCTATTATTATTAGCGCTAGAAAAATCTCAAAATCATGCTGTGGCTGGATAACTGGCAAGGAAGTTTCTCCAAACTTTGCCATCAACATAGTATGTCTTACCCTTCTCCCACAGTGCAAGGTTGAGCCTACTGAATTATATCAGTGTAACACTGAGAGTTTGTTTGAATACCCAAAACAGTGTTAGAGACATATTTTGACCTTCTATTTTCCACTTTTGCAGCCTAATGTTGAGACCCAGCAGGTCGCCACTGGGTTTGGTTAGATCAACAATGTATTGTCACATTGCCACATTTGCAGGCAAAACCCAAATGTAGTACAATGACTTTCCGTAAATCTCCAACATCTTACACAGTTTCATACCAGCAATTAGTTACTGTAAAATGTTCTAGCATGAAGGGATAGCCATTCTCACTGGGTCACATTTGCAGTTCTCTCTTCCAAGATGGACTTACACAGTAATTATGAGTGACAGCCTGAGAGTTCAACTCAGACTTATGTGGCTGTCTGGGTCAAAATACTGATTCAGTTCTGGGAAAGCAAAGGAGTAAAGTGGAAATAACAATACAATTGTGTGGTGAGGTTAATCGTGAGATGTAACCACTGTTGTTAGTTCAGCATAGTACAGTTATACAGAAATGACTATATTTTCATTACTGTAGTACAGCCCATTCACAGCTTTTTTTTTGGTTTGGGTTTTTTATTGTCAAACCTTAGGTAGGAACATAGGGATGTATTTTCAGCTTCTCCTGACACTAGGAATGATAGAGGCACTCCTTGAAAATGCATCACGTAGTGCTAAACTAAACTAAACTAAACTTTTGTCAAAGTACACATTTCTTTGTTTCTTTAACTTGTGTTCTTAGTAATAACAGTTCTTATGATATGAGAAGTATATGTTTTTGCATCAGCCTAAACACAGAGGGAGGAGGTTAAGAGAAGACAGTAACAACAAAAATAATGAAGAAGGCCAGTGGAAAAGGAATACAGATGTCTTAATTATTTAAGATGAGATGTGATAATCCAAGTGAATGCCTCATGACACTTATTAAAATGCACACTTCAGCCTTAAACACTCATATGCAAGTATTCAAGAATGAAGTAACAGTGATGACAATATAGTGATATGAAAGAGGCTGCTGGCTTTGAGGGGAAAAGAAGTCCTAATCAAAATGCTCAGATACATTAAACATGAATTCGTTGTTGTTACAAAAGGGAACGGAGTATTGCTTGTGTTGTTGGCCAGATTCATTATTCAGTTTAATACTCCAAATAACTTCTATTTAAAGGCACAAAATAAACAAAAAACAACACCAAAACTGAGTCAAATATGTAAAAACTACAGAAATCATGTTCAGTACAAGACAGATTAAGAGGACAGGTATTGTAGTTTTTTATACAAAATCCTTCCAAACCAAGCCTCAGTTTATGCCATGGGAATCACCACCACAGCAAACACATTCTTAATAATGATCCAGAATTTGCTCCATAAAAATAAAAATATTTCTGTTCCAAGAATCTGAGAGAGCTTCAAAGGCAGAAACTTGCTTCTAATCCTGCCTAAAAACTAAGAGGAGAAAAAGGCCTCTAGTATACCACCTATTCAGAATCTGAGATGTTCAAGATAATTCAATCCTGCCCCAAAACAAAAACGACATACAAACATGTAAAGACTTTTGTCATAGAAGGAAAAGAGACAAAACAATCTCAGAACTGCAAATCAATGATTCATTTGTGTGCCAAACCTATTAATGTTTGCATAGCTGTTTATTTAAGCTGTTAATTCAGAAAGCCATTAGTTAAGAGAAACTAATCGTGACAGACAGTAGATTCAGACACACTGCTCACAGAAGTCACAAAGGTTACGCACAATGCATTGTTTAATTTACTATTTTGGTAGATTATCTTTTGATGTTCGCTTAACAAAAGAATCTCCACCCTTTAGAGGGTCTAAACCACAAGGTAACAAAGCTGAACACAAGAGCTGCTACCCTTCCCTGGATTACAGTAGGACCGTGTCAGTTATCTGATTCCTCCAGGGAACGACAAGGGAACAGTAATAGGTGCTGCCTGAAATCGATTCATTTACTCTCTCCTTGCCAAAACAATGCAACCGAAATAGAGCAAGGAAGTAGAACTTACACTAAAACCAATAGCTGACTCAGTGCTTTTCCCAAGAAGGATAGGAAGAGAAGTAAAAATAAGTCAGGAATAATGTTTTAATTTGTGACCTTAAACATTACTTCTGGTCATAACCTGCAGCTAGGATCTAGGCCTTATGCAAGAACTAGCTATCCTACTCTTGTGTAAACACCAAAAATAACTTCATCTCAGGTAACTAATATGTATGGAAATGAATTCCCTTTCACTAGTACCGGCTAAGCAGTTCCTATCCAGTCAATTACACAAGTTGTATCCCCGGATTTGAAATACTAACATTTGTATCTTGCTCAACATGGAGAGATTTTTTACTGCTTTTCCAGACTTAAAAGACATAGCATCTAATATTAACTGGTTATGCGACCCAGTCAAGTAGAAACTATTATCATGGCTGAAAAAGAGCAGGTAGATTTGCTGCCCTAAGACTGGACATGAAGTAAAGACATAAAATGTGCAAAGACTGTATCAATTTGGGCCGTGAAGCTTCACTTGAAACTCATAACCATCTCATCTGTTTAAGAAACACGCTTGCTTCCTAAAAAATGGAACAGAAGTTTCAAATCTTGGAGGCCACTGGGTAGTATTTTCTGGTGATTCTGAATGAATTAAAACCAGTATCTAACAATATTCAGATTTTTCCTTGAGTATTTTCTATTTTAAATTCAATCTTGTTTAGTCAGTACTCATTTAATATGATTCTAATGAAGTGCTTCATTACCATCTGCAAACAATACTTCTGATTTCAATTAGGAGTAGACAATCTAACTTGAAAACTGAAATAAAATACTGTATCACGCCACACATTTTAATCTTTCCAGTTCTTTGGCATATACTCTGCGAGCAGACTACCATGAAATTCCTGACACCATGAAGGAGACCTGAATTAGGATAAGTATGATCGTGTCATTGTGCTTTGTTTTAATAATGCATATAATTAAGGTGGCATTCCCTACCCCCTTTTTCTTTTTTGTTAAATAAAACCCCTCAGTTCTTACACTGTTTATCCCTATGTATTATTTAAACAAGAAATTAGACACATGCACATTTTACAAAGTTTTGTTTTACTTAAAGATTAAATTAAAGGTTAGTTTAATTTAACAGACTCTAAAAAGAGTAAAAATCTTTTTGGCCACTGGACATGCAAAAGAAGAATTTAATTTCTTCATTTCAACAGAGAAACAAACTATCATTTTTCATTTCTGTTGCTACAGAATTTTAATGTTCTAAGCTAAATAACAGTCCTCTTGTAAAGTCTTTAGATCCTTATTCCACTTTACCATCTTTAGCCAAGACCTATGAGAAATTCTAGAGCAAAGTCTGACAAGGTCAATGTAATTTCCTTTCTATAATGATAGAAGCATCAGATTATAAGAGGATAAAAAAAGTACTAGTTTAGTCGCTATGTCATGTTTTTATTTCCAGACAAGTTTCAAAATTTCCAAGAATTACAGAAAACCTTAGACTTTAAGTTTTTTTCCAGATGTGCTTGCAGTATGTTTATTCTGTATATATTGCCTCCTAATTGAAAAAATGAACTCCCAAATCACTAAATAACCTGTATTATATATTTTTGGTAGATGACAGAGGTGATGAGTACATATCTTTTTAGTTGGTTTGAAAATACCAGATTATTTCCAGCAAAAATTAATGTAGTATCTGAATGTAGAATCATACAGATCTTTAGCATAACATAATTGTCTGTAAAATTTTGTAGATACAAGGCAATTGTATGTAAGTTAACCCCAATCCACTTTTTTACACAAAATGGAAAATATTAATAAGAAGGAACCACTGCTTAGAGTGATAAATCAGTTTATTGCTACTTGATATAAAGTATTTTCTTTTTTAGGTTAGCTCTATTTGTAACAGTTATCATGAATGAATAAAGAGGTTTTTTAAAGACTGNAGTATCCCCAAGTCTTTTTCCACAAGTCTTTTTCCACAGGGCTGCTCTCTAGCGTGTCTTCTCCCAGCCTATATTGATAATGCTGGTTGCCCCAGTCCAAGTGCAGGACCCTGCACTTGACTTTGTTGAACCTCACAAGATTCACCTGGGCCCACATCTCAAGCCTGTCCAGGTCCCTCTGGATGGCATCCCGTCCCCTTGGCATATCAACTGCACCACTCAGTTTGGTGTCATCAGCAAACTTGCTGAGGGTGCACTCAATGCCACTGTCAATATCATTAACGAAGATATTAAACAACTCCGGCCCCATGTTGTTCTGTGGAAGAGAATGTTTTACCCAGGTTACAAGAAATCTCTGATCAAAGCTATAGCTGGCTTACTCGCAACCAGTCTCAGATGTAGTATGCATTACATAAGCTACAAATTTAATCCCACTCTCAAAGTCAGTGATCTATGTCATCTGGAAACAAATTCCTATGGTTTTTCAGCAGTTCCTATGATTAGATTCCTGGCTTCGCTGCAACTTTAATACCACTTTTACTGTGGTTGTGTCAGAGCTCCTCATTTTAAAACTATTTCTGTCATGTAGAAGAATCTTCAAGAAAGGAAATAATTTCTTACTAAAGCTCTTTTTATCAAAACAGTTGAGGGACAAGAAGTACCTCTTCAACACCACTCAAAAGTAAAGTAACAACTTGTCCATTCCATCTTACCCAAGTTCTAATGTAAAGACATCAACAGTCTAATGGTCTTGTTTTCTCTCCTCTCTCCACATCCTCCAAGGCAATTTTAAATATATGACCACAGAAAACTGCATAAAATTCCCATAGAGCTGACAAACCTTACCTTAAGTATGCTATTAACTCATAGTTGAACTAGTATTTCCATATTTCCACTCTAGGAAGCTATGTTTGTCTCCTTTCTTTTTATAGTGGGAAATATTCTAGTGAGTTCAAAAATATTTTCTTCTATTGTAGCAGACATGCCAACAAGTCTTAAATTTCTTATCTGTTTTAGAATGCCTCTGCAATCTAAGAATTTAAAACAGAGAGAGAAGTATGCAAATTTGGTGCTACTTGTAGTCTTTTCTAGTGTCTAGGAATACAGTTTCTTTTTTTTTTTCCCAAAGTGATATCTTTCATATGTTCCAAAATATGACTGAAAGAGCATGGCTAAAACTCTTCCTGTAGTCACCTAGCAAACACAGCTAATGCACCTTGTGTATCAAAAAAAGAGGAAGTGTGTTTAGTTTGTGTGTGGTAGGGTTGTGGTAGTGGAGGAGGAGCCATGGCTCCTGTAAAAAGCTTCAAGAAGCTCCCCCAGCTCCAAGTGGGACTCACGTCAGACCAAAGCTGACTTAATCTGCAACGGTGGAAGTACCTCTATATTACCATATTTAAAGGTGGAAAATCTGTTGAGCAGATTATTTTGGTTTGGGAGCTCTTTTGTGTTGAAGAGGAGTGGGACAGGAAGGAAACAAACCATGCAGACACTGAGGTCAGTGTCAGGCTGATGGAGGTGCACCGGTGCAGTGTTTCCCCTCCGGCCCGTGATGAGACAGCAGGCTGAGCCCCTGCAGCTCATGTAGATTAACTGAGGAACAGATACCCACCTGCAGGCCTTGGAGGACCCCACACTGCAGGAGGTGGCTGCACCCAAAGAAGGTGGCGACTCTGAGGGAAGTCCACACTGGAGCAGTTCCATCACTGGGAGGACTGAAGCCCGTTGAAGAGACCTACAATGGTTGGAGCAGTTCATGGAGACCTGTCTTCCGTGGGAGGGACACCACTTTGCAGCAGGACACAACTGTGAAAAGTCCTTCTTCTGAGGAGGAAGGAGCGGCAGACTAGAATGGAATGGACCAGTACTGACTGCAACTCCCATTCCCCATGGCTCTGTGCTGCTGGAGGGGAGGAGGTAGAGAATCGAGAGGTGAGCCCAAGAAGAAGAGAGGGGTGGGAGCAGGGTGTTTTTAAGCTCCATTTGTTTTTTCTCACTGTCCTCTCTGATTCAATTGGTAAATTGGTGGTGGGTTTTGTTATTTAAATTAAATTGATTTTGTTTCCCCAAGTGACTATAATTAGTGAGTGAGCCCTCCCTGTCCTTTGTCTCAAGCCTTGAGTCTTTTATCGTATTTCCTCCTCCCAACCCCACTGGAGGGGGGTAGGAGTGATCGAGCAACAACCTGATGCTCTGCTGCTGTCTGAGTGGGCTTAAACCATGACAGGAACTTACCAGGGCTGTGTTTAGAGTTTAAACTCTGTGTGTGATGCATTCAAAGTAAAGAAAAGGTACAACAGATTATATGTAGATATTTTAGGAAGAGACTTTTTAGTTTATTTTCAATGAGCCGTTGGCATGCTTCAATAATAATGTACAGCACTTGTATGCTTTTTTACATCTTCTTTAAAAAATATTTTAAACATCATATAATTTTAAAATACTCTTAAACTTGAAATAAAACATTCCTGCAACTTACTATCTTAAAGTTACTTCTTAAATTTACATAAATGCTCTGCAGCAAAGCTGCCTCTGCTCCATGCTAGATATTTATTCACCTCCAGAACAGTAGATCCCAGCTATCATATGTTTTTCATTGTAAACACAATGAAGTGTAGCATACACTAGCTTCAGGACAGTATTCTGTGTACCCAGCAGTGTTTTTGCACACCAGCCACAGTATCATCTAGTGACTATAAGTGTATTTCTATTGATTTAATTTATAGCTTAATTTTCACCTGAAAAGTAGAGACATGATTTCAGAAAATTAGAATCCTGCAAATTGGAGGTCTGCATGCTCTTCACCTACTTTAACTTTTTAGAAAAAGTGCAAAGAGCATGAAAATTAGCTGTATGTTTTTAATAGCAAGTATCAGAAGGAAGTTTAGATTTTGGGATAGTGAGTCATACTTCTTTTAGAGGAGATATAGCTTAACTTTGCAGTTCATACTTATGCCAAGCCTGTGGCTAATTACAAATATCTCTTTCCAAGTAAAACATCTATGATTAGAACATGAAAACCTCCAAACTTCTTAAATGGTATGTACCATAAGAAATGCAGACTGTCCCATCATGTTTGCTGGCTTTCAACTGTACGCTAAATGGAACACTTAACTGTAATCTGAAAAAAAAATCAAACAAATTTAAGAAAAAAGATCTTACGGTCTAACAGTAATGTTACAATTAAGCATATATTAACAACACATGGGTGCAAAAGCTTTACATGCCTATATTCTAATGAACTGCTGCTGTGTAGATTTGCACTTTCATAACTTATAAATTGAGCAGTGTGTTCAGTGATTCTTATTCAATGATCCTAGAAAAAGAAAAAATTAGAATATGCTGATATTCTCACTTAGGAACATCTGGAAGATATTATCTATCAGAAAAGCATAATCTAAAAGGCTGTTAACGGAAAACGGGAACCACATCTCGGAAAACCCATGTGTATTGCAGTCACATAATTTGGTCTCTGCCATGACTAGCAATATGGGTGGAGCCCGTTATAGCTTGTGTATGAAAGTCTGCAATGAAAATCACATTCATTCTTCAGAATCTGGTATGTAGGATTCAGTGCAGTATTCGGTATGGTTATGTATCTGAGTACCATTTTGATACTACAATAGGATCAACCACTGTCATCTGATCTAATGCCCTCCCTTTGAGCTTCTGTTGTAACCTACATGCAAAAACTTCAATGCCACAGCTACAAAGGAATTTGAAAGTGTAGAATTCACCAACTTTTTGTGCAATAGTCCATTTAATTTTAATTTGTTTAGTTGGGTTTTCAATGCTGAGCATGAAAAGTTACATAATATTAATTGAAACAACAAAAGAATGTAAAACTTTATCAAAACAAGGCAAGCCATTGTGCATTTTGTATTTGAATACCAACTACCTGCATATTTAATCTTCTACTTCAGGATGAAAATGCACGTGATTTGGTTTTGCCTTCTAAAAATTGCATCAAGTCTAATTTTTCCACTACTTTGTATCTTGAGTAGTTTTTAAAAATGTATTCATGATTTATAAAATCAATATTTGAATTTGCAACATCCCCTAATATTCAGGCACGGTGAGTGTCAAACAGAACACAACTGCCAAATTGCCAGCACTATCTAACTCACTTGGCATATTTTTACATAACACATAAAACAATTAAAAGCCTCCCTCATTTTTTAAATGGACCCTGAGGACAGAAATCTGTGGGATGAGGCCTGAGGAGC
>VYZX01033411.1:95401-106020 GCA_013401335.1 Brachypteracias leptosomus | reverse complement strand
CAAGAAGGGGGTGGGTCTTCCTTTTGAGGGGGGGTGGAAAAAAACCCAACACCACCACCAAAAAAAACCACTAAGACTTTTTTTAAAGAAAAAAATAGTTTATTTGCAAATAAGTCATTTAAGTTTCACAATTTATCCCAGAAATGGGAGCGCTGGACACAATTTTTTTACAGTCTGTATAACACTCTTATTCTGATTTGTGGCATTTATCACACCTGCAACTTTAGAGTTCCGTGCTTAAGTTTAGATGCATAAAGAGTGGGATTCTGATACCCAGATACCCATTTGGCTTTGACAGCAAGCTGCATGGGATATTTTCCCCTAAACAGGGTAAATATAGCATTTATAGCTGAATTAGCCTCTTTTACAGCCAGCCATTGCCATAAATATTTAAGACTGGTAGAGAATACTGTTCAACAGAAGAGGCATCTTCAGGATCTGAAAATACTGTCTGTGTTCTACTCTAAAATTTAGGAACATTTTCCTAATTAAGTCTATGGACAGTTTTAGACAGGACTTCCAAGTCCTATCCTTCCAAGGCCTATTCCATATCTGAAAGGAAAGAGACTCTTGAAGTTTGTAATTGTTTCAGTTACACAGTAACACCTCATTCAGAACCAAGCATGGTGCTCACAAGACCTGGCTGCACTTTCAAGAGCAATTCAAGACAACCTACCCTTCTCCCACCTCTGGCCATCCACTGCTATCCCTGTCCTAAAGACCACGCCCACGTAATACAGGTTTTTCAGGAGTACTTGCTCATCTGGTTGAGTGTGTAAAGGACAGAACAGGCACATGCAGCCAAAGGTATGGATGAAGGGAGAAGAACAAGGATAGTGTGGCCACAGTCTCAGACCACCTCAGTCTCATGAGCTTGAACACCTTGTGAAATTGTTGCATGGCCAGTGGTGCTTTCTCCACAGTTTTACATAGTTCAAAGAAATGTGCTGTATTTTTTATAAACACCCTTTTATTAACCCAGTTGGTTTCCTTATCTGTGGAAGCAACTGAATTTTCACTTGAGGCTCTGTGTAATCTTCAACTTGTGCTGAATTGGTGTTTCACATTGCCCAAGACACATAAGACTCCTACCTTGTCCTCAATCAGGAAGTCATTCAAACAAATTAGTATATTGAAACCAGGATATAGGCAGTTACCCTTAAGGGATACTATGGCAAAAGAGAATATTCTAGCTTGATTATTAACCAAAGTTGTTTTCATCATGCTGTATTGAACTCAAGTTCTAATTAGGATAAACCGTTCTAGGCTGAGACAAGAATTATGTTTCTCAAGCTTATCCTGAAAAATAGGATCAATACATTCTGCACTTGATGTGCTGACAGTCAGCTTTGGCTTTTGTAAAGAAATCCACAATTTACAGTTAAGTTCGGGGGTGTCAAACAGGAATTCTGGCTGTATCAGAGAAAAAACTTCCATAAAACACAGCAAATGACAGCCTACAAAGAGAAGTCAATGCAATACTTATTTTCAGTAGGTGAGATGAGTAGGTAGCCCACAACTCACCTCCTAGTCATTTTCTCTTACTTTTCTACCGCAAGGAATGAAAAATACTTCTAATGCCAGCACACTGATTGTTTTGATAACGCCAGAAGCTGTGCTAGGCTTCAGTAAACAGGATATATGTATTTAAACACGTGAACTATATTCTAATGACTGCTACTATTCTACTTGCAACTGTACACTACCTACATTTTCACTTGTTTTTCTATCTATGATTTGTCTAGCAGAGATGCTTGACCAGCAGCCTGGGTTAGCTGAAAAGTTTCACTGAACTACTTCCTTACCAAGCTTTACACTTTTGGCTGAGGCAAGGGTGGTGGAGGCAGGAAGAGAAGGAAACCTTGCCCTGAGCTGGACCAGCCTCAACCAGAAGAGTGCAATTTCTAGTCCAATCATTCACTAACAGAACTACATCATTATCTAGTTTCTCCTACAGCTTAGTAACACATGGGAATGCAGTTCAGTTATTACCAAGCCATTAAAAGAAGTCACAATACTTGTTTAAAAATACTCACAAGTGTATTCTCCCTTATATATACATTTCAATCAAAAAAATGGATTTTTAGAAGAACCAAGTACCTGTTAGTCTAAAACCCATGCAACTGACTTTGCTGTGAGCATTTCTCAATGTATAAATACAAAATAAAAAATGCAGAGACAAGACAGAAATATATCCTAGCCTGCTCTGTTACATACAGAAGAGAAAAATATGTGGCTCAAGCAAGCCAGTTGCAGATCGTAAGCAAGGGCTATGCCCTGTGCTCTGCTCTGTTCAGGGAGCAGAGAAGACTGAAGTTGGACCTGCTGATGGTCAACCACCTGGAACTCATTAGCAGTTCACCCAGTGGGGCAGAGGCCAACTGCCCAGATTACTGACAGAATGATGCAAGACCCTCAGACTAATAGCTAAACGACACTAGAGGCAGCAGGGGGGAGGATGGAAAGGGAGAGGTCAGCAGCTCCTTCTATTGCAGTGTCTCTCGTGAGGTGGGGAAGAATCCAACTGGCTGCAGTCAGAGCAAGCGAGAGTGACTTCTCCCACTATAACCCTCTGTGTTCAGAGGAAATCAAATATTTAATCACTGCTTGCATTATGTGCTCAGTATTACTCTCACTGTTAAAGGCTTTGACTGTATTGTCTAGAGAATTAAAAAGCCTATAAATACAAAACCATGTACATGCCCCCAAAGATCAAGATCTTCTACAAACAGTCTACCTAAAGCACTGGGCTTACAGACAGGGAAAACAGTCCAGCAAAAGAAACTGAACTATCAAGTTCAGCTGTTGGCAAGGAAGGGAGGGATTTTTTTACTGCAGGAGACACCAACTCAATGTTATTTAAGACGAATGCTCTTTTAAACTCCAGTTGTAACTATTTCTCCATGTTAATCTTTGCTTCGTGGCAGCACACAGCACGAGGCTTTTAGAGTATTTCACATGTAGCTACACACTAACCTGAAATACCATTCATTCTCTAGAATATAACAGGTAATTAGTTGTTAGGAGTGTTAATGATTTTTCCAATGAGTCTTACAAGCACGCAATATTTTATTAAGCAGTCTTCAACAAAGTTAGGCCTTACAATGGCACTGCTACAGAGGGACTCAATTTTCAAAAGATTGTCTACCCTGTCATCCATCATAACATCATTTCACACTGTGCACAATGCTGCATGCCACCATGTTTAAAGAGGAGTATTTTTAGTTATCAGAGTCATAACTTTTCATGGTACACTGAAGTCTGCAGTGTCTAACAGTACATTTTGAAAACATAAGCTCTGTATTAGGCTAGATCTAAACAAGTTTTTAAAAGGAAAAATTAAAATACCCTATATATTTTAGGGCTATCCAAGGAACTGTTTTGTACTGATGCAGAAGACCTCCTGAGAAGTTCATTTAACCAGAATTTGTAAAAAAACCCCAACATTATTGGAGTACAACAAATAATATAACAGCACAGGCTCCAGTACTTGTATAGTTGGTGTCACGTTTCAGTGCACAAGATTTGTGATCTCAGCTTCCATATACCAATGATTAGAGATTCCATTTTCTAGTGTTGACTGGAGTCAGGAAGAGATGGGAAGAACAACAAGAAACTGAGGCTGCAAGCAGAAATAGTGATCTTACTTTCATTCCTAGGACTGCCATTAGCATTAGACACAGTCATGATAGTGGCTTAGAATATTTTAAATTAGTATTACTGCTGCAGTACAAGCTCACCTAACAATGCAAAATTGAAGCATTAATTTCCACGAGTCAGCAAAAAGCTACAGAACTTAAGAAACAAAGACCCTAAGAAGATTATTTTGGGAATTTAATGGGGAACAATCCCTGATTGGAGCTAGTTGCAGGGCTCGATGTCACTGCCTCCCTTCTGTATCTCAGCATTAGATGCCCTCCTGACCCCTTAAAGACCGTATATGTTCCCAGTTAGCTTGCTGCACATCAGAAGGTTCCCTGGTTATAATTAGAAGTTTATTCTCTCAGGTCTCTCCACCATTGGCTTCCAAACCAGCCCTTTCAGCTTAAGGTAAGCATAGTCCATTGCTCTTTGGATACCTTAAAATAAGGTAAATAAGCTTAGACACATATGTGTTCCTTATCATCCCAGTTCTCCAGTTTCAGAGAATATTGTACCTACTGTTAAGTTTCAGTGACTCAGTCAGAGCAGGCTTGCAGTAATCTGCAAAAGTTAGAAGGACAAAAATACACTAAGATTCATTTCAGGGAAAAATTCCACCCTATTCTAACAGGCAGAAGCTGTTACCAGAGCCTCCATAAAGCCTTCCACACTTAAGGCAAAAACCGAGGAAAATTCCCATTTGGTACTGCTTCCTCCTTGCCTAGCAAAGGGATCATGTAACAAAAGCCTATGACCCTTCTGTACCAGGGATAACTAGCCAACATCTCAAAGCTACCTTATGAAATGAAGCAACCCTCATGTGCCCCCTCTGAAAGCTGCATGACTAGCAATAGCAGTCAAAGGGGAGGAGGCACTAAAACCTAGACTAAGTCTAGGAAGATCCACTGTTTCATCATCAGCATCACAGAAATAAGGTTGTACTGATATGACTCCTGCATACCTTGGTTCCAGGGTCTATAGTCATTACAAGATGGGTGCCCTCACCTGACATATTTACCTTTAACTTGAAAAAAATCCAACTTTACTTTCCTACTGCCAGGTATCAAGCTGTGACATGAACAGGAGATGCTGAAACTGTGTTGAGGTACAATACAAATGAAACTGAAGTACCTTAACACACTTCTGAGTCAGACTGCTGATTCATCTTTAAAAGTTGTAACCAAGAAGCAAAGTCTGTTAACAGAGCAAGACCAGCCTATTAATGCTTCTTGTACAGGTTGTTTCAAATCCTGTAACTCAATGGGGTAACAGGAAGAGTGTTTAAGTGCACCAGACAGTTTCAACATTTTTTTTCTGTATCACAGCCCGCTAAGGAAGCTTACTTGTGTGTCTATTTTTGGCTTCTATATGAACAAGCAGTCTTGACCATAAAGCTGGACCTGACTGTGCTAGACATGAAATTTGAACACCAGAGAATCTTGCAAAAGTATTTTGAAAGACACAATGCAAGTTTATCAATAGGGAGTTTGTTCTGTGCCTCAGATCAGTGTCATAACTTGGAAAAATTCCTCCCAGAAAGCGGGTCAGGTCATTAGCAGTGGATTGCTGAACATGAAAAGATGAGCAGAAGATCCTTAATATAAGCAACACAGTTTCTGAACTGCTGGACTACACCACCCTAGCTAGAAAACTGCTTGTGGCTCTACTCACAGGTGGTACTTAGAGGTCTGTTGCTGCAGATGAACTGATTAGTATTTCCTGATGTAGTAGCAACCATATTGCTCCAACAAAGCAGAGTAAGAAAGTATCTTCAGGAAATTTCAGCCACTCTGACATTTGCTGGAAAGGCAACACAGCGAGGCATGCACAGTCCAGGAGGTTCCTGCAGTGCATTGATGATAACTTTTGGACACAGGTGGTGGAGGAGCCAATGAGGAGAGGTGTGCTGCTGGACCTTGTACTAACAAACAAAGAAGGTCTGGTTGGGGATGTGAAGGTTGGGGGCAGCCTTGGCTGCCTGCAATGATTATGAGGTGGTGGAGTTCAGGATCCTGTGTGGAAGAAGCAGGGCAGTAAATAGGATTACAATCCTGGACTTCAGGAGACCTAACTTCAGCCTCTTCAAAGACCTACCTGGAGGAATCCCATGGGTTAGGGCTGTAGAAGGTAGGGGGCCCAAGAGAGCTGGTTAATATTCAAGCATCATTTCCTCCAAGCTCAAGATAGGTGCATCCCTGTAGGAAATCAAGCAAGGGAGGCAGAAGACCTACATGGATGAGCAAGGAGCTTCTGGGAAAACTCAAATAGAAGTGTACAGAATGTGGAAAAAGGGACTGGCCACTTGGNAGAAGGTTCCCTGGTTATAATTAGAAGTTTATTCTCTCAGGTCTCTCCACCATTGGCTTCCAAACCAGCCCTTTCAGCTTAAGGTAAGCATAGTCCATTGCTCTTTGGATACCTTAAAATAAGGTAAATAAGCTTAGACACATATGTGTTCCTTATCATCCCAGTTCTCCAGTTTCAGAGAATATTGTACCTACTGTTAAGTTTCAGTGACTCAGTCAGAGCAGGCTTGCAGTAATCTGCAAAAGTTAGAAGGACAAAAATACACTAAGATTCATTTCAGGGAAAAATTCCACCCTATTCTAACAGGCAGAAGCTGTTACCAGAGCCTCCATAAAGCCTTCCACACTTAAGGCAAAAACCGAGGAAAATTCCCATTTGGTACTGCTTCCTCCTTGCCTAGCAAAGGGATCATGTAACAAAAGCCTATGACCCTTCTGTACCAGGGATAACTAGCCAACATCTCAAAGCTACCTTATGAAATGAAGCAACCCTCATGTGCCCCCTCTGAAAGCTGCATGACTAGCAATAGCAGTCAAAGGGGAGGAGGCACTAAAACCTAGACTAAGTCTAGGAAGATCCACTGTTTCATCATCAGCATCACAGAAATAAGGTTGTACTGATATGACTCCTGCATACCTTGGTTCCAGGGTCTATAGTCATTACAAGATGGGTGCCCTCACCTGACATATTTACCTTTAACTTGAAAAAAATCCAACTTTACTTTCCTACTGCCAGGTATCAAGCTGTGACATGAACAGGAGATGCTGAAACTGTGTTGAGGTACAATACAAATGAAACTGAAGTACCTTAACACACTTCTGAGTCAGACTGCTGATTCATCTTTAAAAGTTGTAACCAAGAAGCAAAGTCTGTTAACAGAGCAAGACCAGCCTATTAATGCTTCTTGTACAGGTTGTTTCAAATCCTGTAACTCAATGGGGTAACAGGAAGAGTGTTTAAGTGCACCAGACAGTTTCAACATTTTTTTTCTGTATCACAGCCCGCTAAGGAAGCTTACTTGTGTGTCTATTTTTGGCTTCTATATGAACAAGCAGTCTTGACCATAAAGCTGGACCTGACTGTGCTAGACATGAAATTTGAACACCAGAGAATCTTGCAAAAGTATTTTGAAAGACACAATGCAAGTTTATCAATAGGGAGTTTGTTCTGTGCCTCAGATCAGTGTCATAACTTGGAAAAATTCCTCCCAGAAAGCGGGTCAGGTCATTAGCAGTGGATTGCTGAACATGAAAAGATGAGCAGAAGATCCTTAATATAAGCAACACAGTTTCTGAACTGCTGGACTACACCACCCTAGCTAGAAAACTGCTTGTGGCTCTACTCACAGGTGGTACTTAGAGGTCTGTTGCTGCAGATGAACTGATTAGTATTTCCTGATGTAGTAGCAACCATATTGCTCCAACAAAGCAGAGTAAGAAAGTATCTTCAGGAAATTTCAGCCACTCTGACATTTGCTGGAAAGGCAACACAGCGAGGCATGCACAGTCCAGGAGGTTCCTGCAGTGCATTGATGATAACTTTTGGACACAGGTGGTGGAGGAGCCAATGAGGAGAGGTGTGCTGCTGGACCTTGTACTAACAAACAAAGAAGGTCTGGTTGGGGATGTGAAGGTTGGGGGCAGCCTTGGCTGCCTGCAATGATTATGAGGTGGTGGAGTTCAGGATCCTGTGTGGAAGAAGCAGGGCAGTAAATAGGATTACAATCCTGGACTTCAGGAGACCTAACTTCAGCCTCTTCAAAGACCTACCTGGAGGAATCCCATGGGTTAGGGCTGTAGAAGGTAGGGGGCCCAAGAGAGCTGGTTAATATTCAAGCATCATTTCCTCCAAGCTCAAGATAGGTGCATCCCTGTAGGAAATCAAGCAAGGGAGGCAGAAGACCTACATGGATGAGCAAGGAGCTTCTGGGAAAACTCAAATAGAAGTGTACAGAATGTGGAAAAAGGGACTGGCCACTTGGCAGGAAAATAGGAATGTTGTCAGAGTATGAAGGGATGCAATGAGGAAGGCTACAGCCCACTTGGAATTAAATCTGGCAAGAGATGTCACAGACAACAAGAAGGGCTTCTTCAACTACATCAGCAGTAAAAGGGAGACTATGAAAAATATGGGTCTGTTACTGAATGATGTGGGTGCCCTGGTGACAGAGGACACAGAAGGTGGAGTTGCTGAATTCCTTCTTTGCTTCAGTCTTCACCACTAAGACCAGCCCTAAGGAATCCAAATCTCTGGAAGTAAGAGAGAAAGTTTCTTTTTCAGGGAGGAAGGAAGACTCTCCCTTGGTCAAGGAGGATCAAATTAGAGATCATTTAGACAAATTGGGCATCCACAACTTCATGGGCCCTGAAGGGATGCACCCACAAGTGCTGAGAGAGCTGGCTGATGTTATTGTGATGCCACTCTCCATTTTTTAAATGGTCATGGAAAACAGAAGAGGTTCTTGAGGACTGGAGGAAAGCCAATGTCACTTCAGTCTTCAAAGAAGGCAAGAAAGCAGGGAGGAACCAGGCAATTACAGGCCAGTCAGCCTCACCTCCATCCCTGGAACAATGATGGAACAGCTCATTCTGGAGGTCATCTCTAAGCAGATGGAGGAAAAGAAGGTTATTTGGAGCTGTCGACATTAAGTCACCAAGGGGAAACCAGGCTTGACCAATCTGATAGCCTTCTATGATGGTGTCACCAGCTGGGTAGATGAGGGGAGAGCAGTGGGTGTTGCCTACCTCAACTTCAGCGTGGCTTTTGACGGTGTCTCCTATAACATCCTCATAGGGAAGCTCAGGAAGTGTGGATTAGATGAGGGGACAGTGACGTGGATTGAGAACTGGCTGAACAACAGAGCTCAGAGGGTTGCACTCAGTGGCACAGAGTCTAGTTGAAGGCCTGTAGCTAGTGGTGTTCCCCAGGGGTCAGTTCTAGGTCCAGTCTTGTTCACCATCTTCATCATCGAAGACTCAGATGAAGAGACAGAGCATAACCTCAGCAAGTTTGCTGATGATACAAAACTGGGAGGAGTGGCTGACACACCAGAAGGCTGTGCTGCCATTCAGCAAGACCTGGACAAGCTGGAGAGTTGGGCAGAGGAGAACCTCATGAAGTTCAAGAAAGGCAAGTGTAGGGTCCTGCACCTAGGGAGGAATAACCCCATGCACTAGCATAGACTAGAGGCTGACCTGCTGGAAAGCAGCTTTGCAGAGAAGGCCCTGGGAGACCTGATAGACGACTAGTTAACCATGAAGCAGCAGTGTGCTCATTAGGCCTAGGCCAATGGTTATCCTGGAGTGCATTAAGAAGAGCGTGGCCTTCAGGTCAAAGGAGGTTCTCCTACCCCTCTACTCTGCCATAGTGAGGCCGCATCTGAGGTACTGTGTGCAGTTCTGGGCTCCCCAGTTCAAGAGGGATAAGGAACTACTGGAGAGAATCTAATGGAGGCGTATGAAGATGGTGAGGGGACTGGAGTATCTCTCTTATGAGAGAAGACTAAGAGCCTGGAGAAGAGAAGACTGAGAGGGGATCTTATCAATACTTACCAATATCTAAAAGGTGAACGAAAGGGTGGGGCCAGACACTTTTCAGCAGCGCCCAGCAACAGGACAAGGGGCAAAGGATGCAAACTAGAACACAACAGGTTCCATCTGAACATGAGGAAAAATTTCTTTATTTTGAGGGTAACAGAGCCCTGGGACAGGCTACTCAGAGGCTAAAGTCTCCTTCTCTGAAGATACTCAAAACCCACCTGGATGTGATTCTGTGCAACCTGTCCTAGGAAAACCTGCTTTAGCAATGGAGTTGGACTAGGTGATCTCCAGAGGATCTCTTCTAACTCATACCATTCTGTGAAATCTTCCTTCTTCAGGATAGCTTTAAATGGGTTTAAATTTTGTCATAAAACTAGGCTAAAACTAATCACTTGCTAGTCATCCATTACCTGACTTTCTGATGTTTGTGGATTTTTCAGTTGTCTTTAGTCAACTACTTTACCTGATTAAACCCCAAGGACAAGCATCCTCTGCAGGATAGAGAAAATCATAGGATCATTTATGTTGGAAAGGACCTCTAGGATCATCAAGTTCAACCTCTGTCCAACATCTCCCTGATACCTAGACCATGTCTTGAAGCACCACATCTACTCACTTCTTGAACACCTCCAAGGATGGTGACTCCACCATCTCCCTGGGCACCCTGTTCCAGTGCCTGACCATTCTTTCAGTAAAGAACTTCTTCCTAATGTCCAATCTAAACCTCCCCGATGCAATTTGAGGCCATTACCTCTTGTCCTGTCATTAGTTACTTGGAAGAAGATATCAACACCAGCCTCACTACAGTCCCCTTTTAGGTAGTTGTAGAGAGCAATGAGGTCTCCTCTAAGCCTTCCCTTCTCCAGCCTAAACAATCCCAGATCTCTCAGGCACTCCTCATAAAATATAATCTCCAGATATCTCACCAGCTTCATCGCCCTTCTCTGCACCCACTCCAGCACCTTCTTATCCTGTGGTGCCCAAAACTGGACACAGTACTCAAGGCACAATCTCAAGAGTGCTGAGTACAGTGGCACGATCACCTCCCTGCTCCTGCTGGTCACACCATTTCTGATACAGATCAGGATGCTGTTGGCCTTCTTGGCCACCTGGGCACACTGTTGGCTCATG